>JAHIAM010003033.1:0-26783 GCA_021605205.1 Aegilops longissima
CAAGGAGGGATGAGGTGTTGCTTAATGAGCCTCTTGCTTCATGTGCTTAGTGATATGCTCCAAAACCCTCCACTACTTTCCCACTTACACATATGACCTAAACCTAAAGTCAAACTCGGCCCTACCGATTCTTTCTATCCAGCGCCACCGAGTTGAGATGTCATAGTCACTGCCACAAACCCTAGGCAAATCAGTTTCATTGATAGGGATCTCGGTCTCACCGAGATGGGATTGCAATCTCTCTGTGTATGTCCATTACCAAAATCGGTCTCACCGAGTTTGTGTAATCGGTACTACCGAGATTACAATGTAAACTCTCTGTTTCCCTTTCGTAACTTTTCGGTCTCACTGAAAGAGCGAATCGGTCCCACCGAGTTTACCTGACCAACTCTCTGGTTAGCTAATTACCAAATTCGGTCTCACCGAGATTACGTTATGCCCTAACCCTAACCATATCGGTTCTACCGAGTTGCATATCGGTCCCACCGAAACCCTAACAGTCACTAGGTTTACTAAATCGGTCCGACCGAGTTTGATGATTCGGTCCCACCGAGTTTGGTAAATTGTGTGTAATGGTTAGATTTTGTGCGGAGGCTATATATACCCCTCCACCTCCTCTTCATTCGTGGAGAGAGCCATCAGAACAAACCTACACTTCCAACTTACCAGTTCTGAGAGAGAACCACCTACTCATGTGTTGAGGCCAAGATATTTCATTCCAACCATATGAATCTTGATCTCTAGCCTTCCCAAGTTGCTTTCCACTCAAATCTTCTTTCCACCAAATCCAAATCCTGTGAGAGAGAGTTGAGTGTTGGGGAGACTATCATTTGAAGCACAAGAGCAAGGAGTTCATCATCAACACACCATTTGTTACTTCTTGGAGAGTGGTGTCTCCTAGATTTGCTAGGTGTCACTTGGGAGCCTCCGACAAGATTGTGGAGTTGAACCAAGGAGTTTGTAAGGGCAAGGAGATCGCCTACTGTGAAGATCTACCGCTAGTGAGGCAAGTCCTTCGTGGGCGACGGCCATGGTGGGATAGACAAGGTTGCTTCTTCGTGGACCCTTCGTGGGTGGAGCCCTCCGTGGACTCGCAAGAACTGCTACCCTTCGTGGGTTGAAGTCTCCATCAACGTGGATGTACGATAGCACCACCTATCGGAACCACGACAAAAACATCCGTGTCTCCAATTGCGTTTGAATTCTCCAAACCCTTCCCTTTACTTTCTTGCAAGTTGCATGCTTTACTTTCCGCTACCTATATACTCTTTGCATGCTTGCTTGCTTATGTATTGAGAATGTTAAACTTGTGCCTAAACTCCACTTAAACCTAAAGAAGTTAAAAACTGCAACTTTGGTACTTAGTGTCTAATCACCCCCCTCTAGACACCTCTTCTCAAGATCCTACAAGTGGTATCAGAGCATTGGTCTCCATTGCCTTGGTTTAATCACCATTGGAGTAAGATGGATGAGTCTACTTTGGGGAGTCTTAGACATAGAGTGCCTATCCTTGATGGAGAGTATTTTCATGAATGGAAAAATGAGATGCTTGCAATTTTCAATCAATATCATTTGAACAAGTACATTGCTAGCCCTTGTGCACCTCGTGTTGATCCTATGCATCCTACCCTTGATGAATCTATTGACATTACTAGAATTCTTAGAACTGTTAATCTTATCACTAGAGGCTTGCCTAGAAACTTAATTAGAATCTTGCCTACTCTTGAGTGTGCCTACACTATATGGAAATTTCTTGAGGAACGCTTTCCAAATTATTCCTTGAAATATCTAGATGAAATTCTCTATAAGTCTATTGCCTTGAGTAAGATGAATACTAGTGACCCTATGTTTGGTGATCGTCTATTTGAACTTACCGACCTTATGCGTGCCCAAGGAGATGTTGGAATTATTGGTGATATTTTTTCCGAAGCTATAAGAATTCATAAGCAAGATCGTTGTCAAACTCACTCTGACGAATTACCCTCTCTACGACTTGATCCACCACATGACGATGTTGAACATGGATACTATGATGAGGATGATGATAGTGACTTCGATCTTGATGATGCAATGAGTCATTTTGGTCTTATGGCAAATCTTCGGGGATATGTGTCAGGAGTAAAGGAATGGGTTCTTGACAGTGGATGTACCGATCACATGACCGGAGATAAAGACATGTTTCGTGAGCTTGCTGAAAATGATAGTCCTATAAAGTATGTCACTTTCGGTGACAACTCAAAGGGTAAGGTGGCTGGCATTGGTAAGGTGGCCATCTCACATGATAGCTCCATTCAGAATGTCATGCTCGTCGAATCTCTTGGCTACAACTTACTTTCAGTATCTAGACTTGCTGATTTCGGTTTCAATGTCCTATTTACTGAAGTAGATTGTCAAGTGTTTCGTCGAGACAATCATAAAATGGTCTTTACCGGTATACGTAGAGGTGATCTTTACATTGTTGATTTCTCTAAGAAGGCACAACCTAAAACTTGCTTCATTGCTAAATCCTCAAAAGGTTGGTTATGGCATAGACGACTAGGTCACGTTGGCATGAGAAACCTTGACAAGCTTATTAAAGGAAATCATATCCTTGGAGTTAACAATGTCGTATTTGATAAGGATAGACTGTGCAGTGCTTGTCAAGCAGGTAAATAGGTTGGAGGAAGGCATCCCGTGAAGAACATCATGACCACAAGGAGGCCACTCGAGCTACTTCATATGGATCTCTTTGGTCCCAACGCTTACAAAAGTCTTGGTGGAAATTCTTTTGGTCTAGTTATAGTTGATGATTTTTCAAGATTTACGTGGGTGTTCTTTCTCGATGATAAATCGCAGGTCCAAAAGATCTTCAAAAACTTCGCCAGAAAGGCCCAAAATCAGTTTGAAGTGAAGATCAAGAAGGTTCGCAGTGACAACAGAACGGAGTTCAAGAACGCAAATGTGGACACCTTTCTTGACGAAGAAGGGATTTCACATGAGTTCTCGGCTACGTACACACCTCAACAAAATGGAGTTGTTGAGAGGAAGAACCGGACGCTCATCGAAATGGCGAGAACGATGCTTGATGAGTACAAGATGCCGAAGCACTTTTGGGTAGAAGCGGTTGAGACAGCTTGTCATGCAACAAATCGCTTGTATCTTCACAAGCTACTCGGCAAGATGGCATACGAGCTCCTCACCGGTAACAAACCGCAAGTTGGATACTTTCGAGTATTCGGCTCAAAGTGCTACATTCTTGATAAGGATCATCGTTCAAAGTTTGCTCCTAAGTCTCATGAAGGTTTCCTACTAGGTTATGGCTCAAACTCTCACACTTACCGTGTCTACAACAATTTCACTCGAAAGGTTGAAGAGACAGTAGATGTGAAGTTTGATGAATCTAACGGCTCGCAAGTAGAGCAATTGCCAATTGATGTAGGAGACAAAGATCCTTCGGAAGCAATCCAAGACTTGTCTATTGGCAAGGTCCGTCCAACGAAGGTGAAGGAGAGTACCTCGTCTGTCCAAGTGGAAGCTTCTACTTCACGACAAGGTGAACCAAGAGTTGATACGGAAGCATCCACAAGTGGAACACACTAAGATGAAGAAAACGAGGAAGAACATCACGAACGTCAACAACCTCCTTCTCCACCTCGACAAGAAAATGACAACGCCCACAATGAAGAAGATCAAGAATAAGAAGAAGAAAAAGATGAAGAAGATGTTCAACCGAGACCCAAGAAAAAGCTTTCACGAGTTCAAGCAAGAATTGCTAAAGACCATCCCATCGAGAAAATCTACAATGATATTCAAACCGGGAGAATCACTCGCTCTAAAATTCGTTTAGCTAACTTTTGTGAAAACTATTCTTTCATCTCTAGCATTGAACCTATCAAGGTCGAAGAAGCATTGGAAGATCCGGATTGGATAAATGCTATGCATGAAGAGCTGCACAACTTTGAGAGAAACCAAGTTTTGACATTGGTTGAGAAGCCCGACAACAACCACAACATCATCGGTACCAAATGGGTGTTTCGCAACAAGCAAGATGAAGATGGACAAGTAGTTTGCAACAAAGCACGTCTCGTCGCCCAAGGCTACACACAAGTCGAAGGTATGGACTATGGTGAGACTTATGCTCCCGTTGCTAGACTTGAGTCCATCTGTATCTTACTTGCCTATGCTAATCACCATAATATTACCTTGTACCAAATGGACATTAAAAGTGCTTTTCTAAATGGTGAAATAGAGGAGGAAGTTTATGTTAAACAACCTCCCGGCTTTGTCAATCCTAAGAAACCAAATCATGTTTACAAACTTCACAAAGCCCTTTATGGTCTTAAACAAGCTCCTAGAGCATGGTATAAATGCTTGACCAAGTTTCTTCTTGAAAAAGGATTTGAAATTGGGAAAATTGATTCCACACTTTTTACTAAAAGGGTTAATGGAGAATTATTTGTATGCCAAATTTATGTTGATGATATCATATTTGGATCAACTAACCATCATTTTAGTGAGAAGTTTGGAAAGCTAATGTCGGAGAAGTTTGAGATGTCAATGATGAGTGAACTCAAATTCTTTCTTGGGTTGCAAATCAAGAAAACTAAGGAAGGTACATTTGTCTCTCAAACGAAGTACACTAAGGATTTATTCAAGAAGTTCAATATGCAAGAGTGCAAAGGTATGTCCACACCCATGCCTACTAGTGGACATGTTGATTTGACCAAAGATGGTAAACCGGTAGATCAAAAGGTTTATCGCTCTATGATTGGATCATTGTTATACCTATGTGCTTCACGTCCCGATATTATGCTAAGTGTGTGCATGTGTGCAAGATATCAAGCTGCTCCTAAAGAATGTCATCTTAAGGCCGTGAAAAAGGATAGTGAGATACTTAATTCATACACCAAATTTTGGCATTTGGTATCCTAAGAGGGCCTCTTTCGATCTTGTTGGCTAGTGCGACTCGGACTATGCCGGAGACAAGGTTGATAGAAAGTACACTTCGGGTACTTGTCAATTTCTTGGTAGATCTCTTGTGTCTTGGTCCTCCAAGAAACAAAACTCGGTATCCTTATCTACAACCGAAGCGGAGTACATTGCCGCTGGTTCATGTTGTGCTCAATTACTTTGGATGACCCAAACTCTTAAAGATTATGGGATATATGTGAAACATGTTCCATTGGTTTGTGACAATGAAAGTGCTATCAAAATTGGTCATAATCCCGTACAACATTCTCGAACTAAGCATATTGAAGTTCATCATCACTTCATTCGAGATCATGTTGCTAAGGGTGACATTAAACTTAAGCATGTTCGCACCGAAAAGCAATTAGCGGATATATTTACTAAACCTCTTGATGAGAAAGTGTTTTGCAGGTTGAGAGGAGAATTGAACATCATTGATGCTTCAAACTTGGAGTAGATACTCCACTGGATACATGCGAGACATGAGCTTATGACTAATCCATGATATCTCTCTTATGATGAACATATTATATCTTGGATATATTTGCATCTTGCATGTTATCTAACTCTTGTAGGTACTTGGTTGAATCAAATTCCATGAGATTGTAATCTACTCACATCTTGAGCAATCTCTACATCACCAAGTCGCTACACTATGGTGGCTGAATACAAGGAAGCACGGAATCATTCAAACATATCCTTTGACAAACTCTTTGTTGAGCTTCATGATTGCCATTTTTGGATACACAAGTGCTCTTCCTTGCAAGAACTAACCCATGTAGGTAGATGGACTCAAATTCCAAGTGGTGCTCCCAACTCTTGATGAGCTACATCAACCTTGAGCAACCCACACAAGTTCAACTACATGGTCAACACCACCAACCAAGGTATGTTATTCCATCTTAGAGAAGCTTTACTCCGAGACATGAGCTAAAGCAACTCGACAAGATGTGAATACATCAAAATGCTTAAACGAAAAATGGTAACCCCATTTTGAGCTTAAACGATGAGTATGACCTATGATCAAGTGATCTCACTTGACTCCTAAGTCAATATACTCTAACAAAGGTGACTTTGTCGTCGACCATCTCTAGATGAAGTTCTCTCGTGTTCTTTTCTGAGTTTCTGCATTTGACTCATGCATATTTGTTTCCCCTTTCAAAAAAAACTTCATCTAGATTTCTTTCTTTTCTTTTCAGTTGTTCTGCATATCCTGCATCCAATTCATTGCAAATTATTCAGTTAATTCCTTGCAAATCTTTGTGAGAACTTACTAGTCTAGTGAGCTGAGGTGACAAGTGTTTTCTCTGCGATGAACTCGGCTTCACCGATTTGTTGTTTCGGTCCAACCGAATCTTTTCGGTACAACCAAAGTATACCACTCGGTGGCACCGATTTCACACCAGGAAAAATAGTTTGCCACTTATTCTGTGTTTCTTCTGATCCAGCTCCACTCAATGAATCTTGTCCTCTACAAGCATCATAATTTTATCTAGTGCTTTGTGTTGTGACTCAAGGACCAAACCCATTCACAACAAATTCCAGAAGACTCTTCTTGGAAATTGATGTCAAAGGGGGAGAGAGAGATCACATCAAAGCTTATCACTTCCAAAAGAGAGAAAGTATTAAGGGGGAGAAAGAGATCTCCAGGGGGAGAGAATACTCAAGTAGAAAGTGTTTCTCAATGATCCCAGATGCTTGGTGTTCAATAAGAGAGATGCCACATGTCTTTTTGGGGGAAAGACATGTTCATGTGTGCTTATCTGCATTAAGCTCTGTTCATTTATATCTTTCAGCCCTGATTTTCTGTTCCCTATCTTCTCCTAGTATCCCATGCTAGATTCAGGGGAAGCAAGACATCTAAGGGGAAGGAATCATTTAAATTCATTAGATATCTTTACTCTTGGGGGCATGTCTAATCAAATGTGGTACTTAGTACTCACTCTCTACATGTCATCCCAGTCTTGGTATTCTTGTGGTTTCTTCTGTTTGCTCTGGCTAGTAGATGTACCTGTGTTATCTAACCTTGTTTGTGCAGGTTCATTTCACCCTAATCCAACTCAAGACTACAAGGTAAGTATATGCATCACACTCATGTGTATGAGGAATTCTTGCTAATGTACATACTGTTTGCAAGAAGGACTCATAAGCATGAAGGTATTTTCTTTAATATTCTTTGCTCTGATGCATATAGCCAAGATACATGTAACACATTGCCTACTCTATCATGGTTATGCTCTCACATGCTTCTCTATTCCATATTCACATGATTGCATACATATAGGGGGAGCCTATGCTTGTTACATGTCTTTCCGAAGCTTTACTTGCTATTCTTTATATCTTTATCTAAAGCTTTGATGTATGTTGCCATCAATTACCAAAAAGGGGGAGATTGAAAGCACAAGTGCTCCCTAGGTGGTTTTGGTAATTAATGTCAACATATCTCTCGTTGGACTAACACTTTCATCTAGTATGTTTCAGATAAGTTCAACAATGGAGTGGCATGGACTAAAGGATGTGGGTACTCCTTCAAGATGCTAAGGACAAAGGATTGGCTCAAGCTTCAAGCTCAAGACTCTTCATTTTACATTTTAATGATCCAAGATCACATTGAGTCTATAGGAAAAGCCAATACTATCAAGGAGGGATGAAGTGTTGCTTAATGAGCCTCTTGCTTCATGTGCTTAGTGATATGCTCCAAAACCCTCCACTACTTTCCCACTTACACATATGACCTAAACCTAAAGTCAAACTCGGCCCTACCGATTCTTTCTATCCGGCGCCACCGAGTTCAGATGTCATAGCCACTGCCACAAACCCTAGGCAAATCGGTTTCACCGATAGGGATCTCGGTCTCACCGAGATGGGATTGCAATCTCTCTGTGTATGTCCACTACCAAAATCGGTCTCACCGAGTTTGTGTAATCGGTACTACCGAGATTACAATGTAAACTCTCTGTTTCCCTTTCGTAACTTTTCGGTCTCACCGAAAGAGCGAATCGGTCCCACCGAGTTTACCTGACCAACTCTCTGGTTAGCTAATTACCAGATTCGGTCTCACCGAGTTTGTGTAATCGGTCTCACCGAGATTACGTTATGCCCTAACCCTAACCATATCGGTCCTACCGAGTTGCATATCGGTCCCACCGAAAACCTTAACGGTCACTAGGTTTACTAAATCGGTCCGGCCGAGTTTGATGATTCGATCCCACCGAGTTTGGTAAATTGTGTGTAACGGTTAGATTTTGTGTGGAGGCTATATATACCCCTCCACCTCCTCTTCATTCGTGGAGAGAGCCATCAGAACAAACCTACACTTCCAACTTACCGGGCCGAGAGAGAACCACCTACTCATGTGTTGAGGCCAAGATATTTCATTCCAACCATATGAATCTTGATCTCTAGCCTTCCCCAAGTTGCTTTCCACTCAAATCTTCTTTCCACCAAATCCAAATCCTGTGAGAGAGAGTTGAGTGTTGGGGAGACTATCATTTGAAGCACAAGAGCAAGGAGTTCATCATCAACACACCATTTGTTACTTCTTGGAGAGTGGTGTCTCCTAGATTTGCTAGGTGTCACTTGGGAGCCTCCGACAAGATTGTGGAGTTGAACCAAGGAGTTTGTAAGGGCAAGGAGATCGCCTACTTTGTGAAGATCTACCGCTAGTGAGGCAAGTCCTTCGTGGGCGACGGCCATGGTGGGATAGACAATGTTGCTTCTTCGTGGACCCTTCGTGGGTGGAGCCCTCCGTGGACTCGCGCAACCGTTACCCTTCGTGGGTTGAAGTCTCCATCAACGTGGATGTACGATAGCACCACCTATCGGAACCACGACAAAAACATCCGTGTCTCCAATTGCGTTTGAATTCTCCAAACCCTTCCCTTTACTTTCTTGCAAGTTGCATGCTTTACTTTCTGCTGCCTATATACTCTTTGCATGCTTGCTTGCTTATGTATTGAGAATGTTAAACTTGTGACTAAACTCCACTTAAACCTAAAGAAGTTAAAAACTGCAACTTTGGTACTTAGTGTCTAATCACCCCCCCTAGACACCTCTTCTCAAGATCCTACACCTGTCAGCGAAGGAAAGGAAGGGCAAGGCAGTGATAGCCACGTCGAGGATCCATGTCGGGGACGTCGTGCCGTGGGTTGGAGCGGCGTCGTGGGAATCGTGTGTGGGTGTGGTATTGGTAGAAACAAGAAACGTGATGGTCATTGTGGTTCAACTTCCATGGACAAGCTGTCATGTCTGCTGACACATGTATATCAAAACTAGAGTGTTTATATTTCAAGCACGTGAACAAGTATTATTCTACTACTTTGGATCCATTGCAACGCACGGGCCAGCACATTGGTAGTAGTAGTGTCCATCTCTATCTCTAGAGGCCTTCCCTCGTTCATCCTTTTCTCTCACAAGATAAACTACTCATACAAATGCATCTTGATGTTCCATGGAACGCACAAGGATGTTCCTTGGGGGTCTCTCCAGCACTGCGTGGCCGTAGTTGCAAGTTGACGCCCCTTGAGATGCCAATGTTGAGGGGCACTCGGATTTCCTCCGATGAGCAGGTAAGGTGAGTTTGATCACGTAGTAAATGCATTCTAAAGACTACTTCCGTATCCATTTCCTAATTCTCCCCCTGCCCACTGTTTCACAGGTTAGGCTCGGTGCGAGTGGAGATTGGCTTGCATATGTACGGAAGGGTACGAACATCAATTTGCACAACATTTACAACGGTGACACCGTTCCTGTAGAACCTTTGTCCAACATTGGGATCAGCCATGCAATGGGCCACCACATGAATTGGTACGATGGAACCACGGTGAGATTGAATAAGATAGCACGAACCTTGCACATGGCGGTCAAAGGCGGACCATGCTGTCTGCGGCCGACTTGTTGCCGTACGAGTAGGAAGACGTTGTATGATACGTCTCCAACGTATCTATAATTTTTTATTGCTCCATGCTACTTTATCTACTATTTTGGACCATATTGGGCTTTATTTTCCACTTTTATATCATTTTTGGGACTAACCTACAAATCGGAGGCCCAGCCCAGAATTGCTGTTTTTTTGCCTATTTCAGTATTTCGAAGAAAATGAATATCAAACGGCGTCCAAACGGAATGAAACCTTCAGGAACGTGATTTTCTCGCCGAACGTGATCCGGAGAACTTGGAGTGCAAGTCAAGAAGCAACCGGAGCCTCCACGAGATAGGAGGGTGCGCCCCCTGTCTCATGGGCCCCTCAGTGCCACCGACGCATTTCTTCTTCCTATATATACCCACGCACCGAAAACATCCAGGGGCACCACGAAACACAATTTCCACCGCCGTAACCTTCTGTATTCGCGAGATCCCATCTTGGAGCCTTCACCGGCACTCTGCCGGAGGGGGAATCAAGCACGGAGGGTCTCTACATCAACATCCTTGCCCCTCCGATGAGTTGTGAGTAGTTTACCACAGACCTACGGGTCCATAGTTATTAGCTAGATGGCTTCTTCTCTCTTTTTGGATCTCAATAGAATGTTCTCCCCCTCTCTTGTGGAGATCTATTCGATGTAATCTCTTTTTGCAGTGTGTTTGTCGAGATCCGATGAATTGTGGGTTTATGACAAGTTTATCTATGAATAATATTTGAATCTTCTCTGAATTCTTTTAGGTATGATTAAGTTATCTTTGCAAGTCTCTTCGAATTTTTGGTTTAGTTTGGCCTACTAGATTGATCTTTCTTGCCGAGAAGTGCTTAGCTTTGGGTTCAATCTTGCGGTGTCCTTACCCAGTGACAGAAAGGGTTGCAAGGCACGTATTGTATTGTTGCCATCGAGGATAACAAGATGGGGTTCATATCATATTGCATGAATTTATCCCTCTACATCATGTCATCTTGCTTAATGCGTTACTCTGTTCTTATGAACTTAATACTCTAGATGCATGCTGGATAGCGGTCGATGTGTGGATTTATAGTAGTACATGCAGGCAGGAGTCGGTCTACTTGTTATGGACGTGATGCCTATATACATGATCATGCCTAGATAATTTCATAACTATGCGCTTTTCTATCAATTGCTCGACAGTAATTTGTTCACCCACCGTAATACTTATGCTATCTTGAGAGAAGCCAATAGTGAAACCTATGGCCCCCGGGTCTATCTCTTATCATATTTTCCTCCAATATACTTTTATTTGCATCTTTACTTTTTGCATCTATATTATAAAATACCAAAAATATATTTATCTTATCATACTATCTTTATTAGATCTCACTTTCGCAAGTGGCCGTGAAGGGATTGACAACCCCTTTATTGCGTTGGTTGCGAGTTCTTAGTTTGTTTATGTAGGTGCGTGGGACTTTTGAGGAGCCTACTACTGGATTGATACCTTGGTTCTCAAAACTGAGGGAAATACTTACGCTACACTTTGCTGCATCACCCTTTCCTCTTTGAGGAAAACCAACGCAAGCTCAAGACGTAGCAAGAAGGATTTCTGGCGCCGTTGCCGGGGAGGTCTTCGCTCAAGTCAATACATACCAAGTACCCATCACAAACCTATCTCCCTCGCATTTACATTATTTTCCATTTGCCTCTCGTTTTCCTCTCCCCCACTTCACCCTTGCCGTTTTATTCGCCCTCTCTTTCCCAATCTCCTCTCTCTTTTTGCTCGCCGTTTTTCTGTTTGCTTGTGTGTTGGATTACTTGTTGCCATGGCGCAAGATAATACCAAATTGTGTGACTTCTCGAATACCAATAATAATGATTTCCTTAGTACTCTGATTGCTCCTCTTAATAATGATGAGTCTTGTGAAATCAATACCGCCTTGCTGAATCTTGTTATGAAAGATCAATTCGCCGGCCTTCCTAGCGAAGATGTCGCTACTCATCTAAAAAACTTTGTTGATTTGTGTGATATGCAAAAGAAGAAAGATACGGATAACAATGTTGTCAAATTGAAGTTATTTCCGTTTTCACTTAGAGATCGTGCTAAAGTTTGGTTCTCGTCTTTGCCTAAAAATAGTATCGATTCTTGGAACAAGTGCAAAGATGCTTTTATCTCTAAGTATTTTCCTCCCGCTAAGATCATCACTCTTAGGAACGATATTATGAATTTTAAACAACTTGATCATGAGCATGTTTCCCAATCTTGGGAAAGAATGTAATTGATGCTTCGCAATTGCCCTACTCATGGTTTGAACTTATGGATGATCATACAAAAAAATTATGCCGGTTTGAACTTTGCTTCTAGAAATCTCTTAGATTCGGCCGCGGGAGGCACCTTTATGGAAATCACGTTAGGAGACGCTACAAAATTACTTGATAATATTATGGTTAATTATTCTCAATGGCACACTGAAAGATCTTCTAGTAAAAAAGTGCATGCTATAGAAGAAATCGATGTTTTGAGTGGAAAGATGGATGAACTTATGAAGATGCTTGCTACTAAAAATACTCCTCTTGATCCTAATGATATGCCTTTGTCTTCCTTGATTGAGAATAATAACGAATCTATGGATGTGAATTTTGTTGGTAGGAATAGTTTTGGAAACAATGCTCATAGAGGAAATTTTAATGCTAGACCATTCCCTAGTAATCCCTCTAATAATTGTGGAAATTCCTACAATAATTCTTATGGTAATTTTAATAAGATGCCCTCCTATTTTGAGAATAATGTGAAAGAATTTATGATCTCTCAAAAGAATTTTAATGCTATGCTTGAAGAAAAATTGCTCAAAGTTGATGATTTGACTAGGAACGTTGATAGACTTTCGCTTGATGTTAATTCTCTTAAACTTGGATCTTCTTCTCCTAAGCATGATATCAATGAGTCTCTCAAAGTAATGAGAATTTCCATTGACGAGTGCAAGGAAAGAACCGCTAGATTGCGTGCTAAGAAAGAAAGCTTTTTAAAAGCGTGTTCTTCTAGTTTCCGTGAAAATAATGATGAGGATCTTAAAGTTATTGATGCGTCTCCTATTAGATCTATGTTTTGCAATATGAACTTTGATGATTATGGGACTGGTGATGAATCAACTTTGCCTAGAAGGCGTCCCAAGAATTCGGAATCTTTTGATCTTAATGTTAATTTTGGTAAAAGTGAGATTGGAGAATCCTCAACTTCTAATAATGTTGAACCCACTATCTCAGACTTCAAGGAATTTAATTATGATAATTGCTCTTTAAAAGGTTGTATTTCCTTGTAGCAAGCCGTTGTCAATTCTCCTCATGCTTATAGTCAAAATAAAGCTTTTACCAAGCATATCGTTGATGCCTTGATGCAATCTTATGATGAAAAACTTAATTTGGAAGTTTCTATACCTAGAAAACTTAATGATGAGTGGGAAACTACTATAAAGATTAGAATTAAAGATTATGAGTGTTTTGCTTTGTGTGATTTGGGTGCTAGTGTTTCCACGATTCCGAAAGCTTTATGTGATATTCTAGGTTTCCATGATCTTGATGATTGTTCTTTAAATTTGCACCTTGCGGATTCCACCATTAAAAAGCCTATGGGAAGGATCAACGATGTTCTTATTGTTGCAAATAGAAATTTTGTGCCCGTAGATTTCATCGTTCTTGATATAGATTGCAATCTTTCATGTCCTATTATTCTTGGTGGACCTTTCCTTAGAACGATTGGTGCAATTATTGATATGAAGGAAGGGAATATTAGATTCCAATTTCCCTTAAAGAAAGGCATGGAGAACTTTCCAAGAAAGAAAGTTAAATTACCTTATGAATCTATCATGCGTGCTACTTATGAGTTTAGTGCCAAAGACGGCACTACTTAGATCTATCTTCGCTTTTATGCCTAGCTAGGGGCGTTAAACGATAGCGCTAGTTGGGAGGCAACCCAATTTTATTTTTAGTTTTTGCTTTTGCTTCTGTTTAGGAATAAATAATACATCTAGCCGCTATTTAGATGTGGTTTTATGTTTTAATTAGTGTTTGTGCCAAGTTAAACATATTGGATCTTCTTGGATGATAGTTATTTGATCTTGCTGTAATTTCCAGAAACTTTGTGCCCAGTGCCCGAATTGTTAAAAATCACCAGAACATGATAAAATAATGATTTCAATAGCTGCTGATCAATAAACAAATTTTCTAGGTCTTCTAAGTTTGGTAGATTTTTTGGAGTTCCAGAAGTTTGCGTTAGTTACAGATTACTACAGACTGTTCTGTTTTTGACAGATTCTGTTTTTCGTGTGTTGTTTGCTTATTTTGATGAATCTATGGCTAGTAAAATAGTTTATAATCCGTAGAGAAGTTGGAATACAGTAGGTTTAACACCAATATAAATAAAGAATGAGTTCATTACAGTACCTTAAAGTAGTCTTTTGTTTTCGTTCTCTAACGGAGCTCACGAGATTTCTATTGAGTTTTGTGTTGTGAAGTTTTCAAGTTTTGGGTAAAGCTTTTATGGACTATGGAATAAAGGGTGGAAAGAGCCTAAACTTGGGGATGCCCATGGCACCCCAATATATTCAATAATAGCCAAAAGCCTAAGCTTGGGGATGCCCCGGGAAGGCATCCCCTCTTTCGTCTTCGTTCATTGGTAACTTTACTTGGGGCTATATTTTTATTCACCACATGATAAGTGTTTTGCTTGGAGCGTCGTGTGTTATATTTAGTCTTTGATTTTTAGTTTACCACAATCATCCTTGCTGTACACACCTTTTGAGAGAGCCATACATAAATTGGAATTTGATAGAATACTCTATGTGCTTCACTTATATCTTTTGAGCGTGATATTTTTTTTTGCTCTAGTGCTTCACTTAGATATTTTAGAGCGCGGTGGTATATTTGTTTTAAAGAAACTATTGATCTCTCATGCTTCACTTAGATTATTTTGAGAGTTGCTAATAGCATGGTAATTTGCTTAATGTTAATATAGTTGGTGTTCAAGATATGTGAAACTTTCTTTTGAGTGCATTGAATACTAAGAAAAGTTTGATGCTTGATAATTGTTTTGAGATATGAAGGTGATAATATCAAAGTCGTGCTAGTTGAGTAGTTGTGAATTCGAGAAATGCTTGTGTTGAAGTTTGCAAGTCCCGTAGCATGCACGTATGGTTAAAGTTGTGTAACAAATTTGAAACATGAAGTGTACCTGGCTTGTGCATCCTTACGAGTGGCGGTCGGGGACAAGCGATGGTCTTTTCCTACCAATCTATCCCCCTAGGAGCATGCGCGTAGTACTTGATTTTTTATGACTTCTAAATTTTTGCAATAAGTATATGAGTTCTTTTGACTAATGTTGAGTCCATGGATTATACGCACTTTCACCTTTCCGCCTTTGCTAGCCTCTTCGGTACCGTGCATTGCCCTTTCTCACCTTGAGAGTTGGTGCAATCTTCGCCGGTGCATCCAAAGCCCGTGATATGATACGCTCTATCACACATAAACCTCCTTATATCTTCCTCAAAACAGCCACCATACCTACCTATTATGGCATTTCCATAGCCATTCCGAGATATATTGCCATGCAACTTTCCACCGTTTTGTTCATCATCATGACATACTTTACTTTTGTCATATTGCCATTGCATGATCATGTAGTTGACATCGTATTTGTGGCAAAGCCACCATGCATTATTTTTCATACATGTCACTCTTGATTCATTGCACCATCCCGGTACACCGCCGGAGGCATTCATATAGAGTCATATCTTGTTCTAGTTTCAAGTTGTAATCCTTATGTTGTAATCAATAGAAGTGTGATGATCATCATTATTAGAGCATTGCCCAATAAAAAAAGAAAAAAAGAAGAAAGGCCAAAAAGAAAAAAAAAGAAAGGCCCAAAAAAAGAAATAAAAAGGGCAATGTTACTATCTCTTTTTCCACACTTGTGCTTCAAAGTAGCACCTTGTTCTTCATGTAGTGAGTCTCATATATTGTGCTTCAAAGTAGCACCATGTTTTTCATATAGTGAGTCTCATAAGTTGTCCTTTTGTACTAGTGGGAATTTTTCATTATAGAACTTGGCTTGTATATTCCTACGATGGGCTTCCTCAAATGCCCTAGGTCTTCATGAGCAAGCAAGTTGGATGCACACCCACTAGTTTTCTTTTGTTGAGCATTCATAGATCTAGTGCATCCGTTGCATGGCAATCCCTACTCCTCATGTTGACATCAATTGATGGGAATCTCCATAGCCCGTTGATTATCCCCGTCAATGTGAGACTTTCTCCTTTTTTGTCTTCTCCACACAATCACCATCATCATATTCTATTCCACCCATAGTGCTATATCCATGGCTCACGCTCATGTATTGCGTGAAGGTTGAAAAAGTTTGAGATTATTTAAGTATGAAACAATTGCTTGGCTTGTCATCGGGGGTATGGAAGTTGGGAACATCTATGTGTGACGAGAATGAAGCATAGCCTAACTATATGATTTTGTGGGGATGAACTTTCTTTTGCCATGCTATTTTGAGAAGACATAATTACTTTGATTAGTATGCTTGAAGTATTATTATTTTTATGTCAATATGAACTTTTGTCTTGAATCTTTCGGATCTGAATATTCATACCACAATTAAGAGGATTTACATTGAAATTATGCCAAAGTATCACTCCGCATCAAAAATTCTCTTTTTATCATTTACCTACTCGAGGACGAGCAGGAATTAAGCTTGGGGATGCCAGATACGTCTCCAACGTATCTATAATTTTTTATTGCTCCATGCTACTTTATCTACTATTTTGGACCATATTGGGCTTTATTTTCCACTTTTATATCATTTTTGGGACTAACCTACTTACCGGAGGCCCAGCCCAGAATTGCTATTTTTTGCCTATTTCAGTATTTCGAAGAAAAGGAATATCAGACGGAGTCCAAACGGAATGAAACCTTCGGAACGTGATTTTTCACGAACGTGATCCAGAGAACTTGGAGTGCAAGTCAAGAAGCAACCGAGCCTCCACGAGATAGGAGGCGCCCCCTATAGGGCGCACCTGTCTCGTGGGCCCCTCGGGAGGCCACCGACGTACTTCTTATTCCTATATATACCTACATACCCCGAAAACATCTAGGGGCACCACGAAACACAATATCCATCGCCATAACCTTCTCAGATCCATGAGATCCCATCTTGAGCCTTCGCGCACACTCACTGGGGGGGAATCAAGCATGGAGGGCCTCTACATCAACATCCTTGCCCCTCTGATGAGTTGTGAGTAGTTTACCACAGACCTACAGGTCCATAGTTATTAGCTAGATGGCTTATTCTCTCTTTTTGGATCTCAATACAATGTTCTCCCCCTCTCTTGTGGAGATCTATTCGATGTAATCTCTTTTTGCGGTGTGTTTGTCGAGATCCGATGAATTGTGGGTTTATGATCAAGTTTATCTATGAATAATATTTGAATCTTCTCTGAATTCTTTTATGTATGATTAAGTTATCTTTGCAAGTCTCTTCGAATTTTCGGTTTAGTTTGGCCTACTAGATTGATCTTTCTTGCCATGGGAGAAGTGTTTAGCTTTGGGTTCAATCTTGCGGTGTCCTTACCCAGTGACAGAAAGGGTTGCAAGGCACGTATTGTATTGTTGCCGTCGAGGATAACAAGATGGGGTTTATATCATATTGCATGAGTTTATCCCTCTACATCATGTCATCTTGTTTAATGCGTTTCTCTGTTCTTATGAACTTAATACTTTAGATGCATGCTGGATAGCGGTCGATGTGTGGAGTAATAGTAGTAGATGCAGGCAGGAGTCGGTCTACTTGTTATGGACGTGATGCCTATATACATGATCATGCCTAGATAATCTCATAACTATGCGCTTTTCTATCAATTGCTCGACAGTAATTTGTTCACCCACCATAATACCTATGCTATCTTGAGAGAAGCCACTAGTGAAACCTATGGCCCCCGGGTCTATCTCTTATCATATTTTCCTCCAATCTACTTTTATTTGCATCTTTACTTTTTGCATCTATTTTATAAAATACCAAAAATATATTTATCTTACCATACTATCTTTATTAGATCTCACTTTCGCAAGTGGCCGTGAAGGGATTGACAACCCCTTTATTGTGTTGGTTGCGAGTTCTCAGTTTGTTTATGTAGGTGCGTGGGACTTTTGAGGAGCCTCCTACTGGATTGATACCTTGGTTCTCAAAACTGAGGGAAATACTTACCCTACACTTTGCTGCATCACCCTCTCCTCTTCGAGGAAAACCAACGCAAGCTCAAGACGTAGCACTGTGCTCCTTTCTAACCGCATCTTCGCGGTGACAAACCAGGGGACTTATTTTGTATGGGACACATCCTACGATATACTCCCTCTCTCCCAGTTTATTTCTTTTGAATATTTTCGTTTTATAAGTTTCAAATTCAAATTTAGAGCTCCCCATCACATGTTTAGATTACAATGTCCATTAAATCGTTCCGTGCATGTATAGTAAAGAAATAAATTTCGAGTTTGGCACCAGTTCGTGCTATGGGAGCACCACAAGCCCTGGCGCAGGAGTTACATCTGCCTCTCAGGGCCGTCGGGACTGAGCTTCAGCGCCTTACTAAACCTACCTTTGAGTCAATAACATGTGGACCCGATAGGTGACTGGTCCGCATGTAATGCTCCGGTAGGCAGAGGGGCAGTGGGGCCAAGAGGGGTGAGCCGCAGGTCGGGGGACATGTGGTTTCATGGGTTCGAGCGGCGTCGTGGGAATCGCAGGTGGCTATGGTAGAAACTTGATGCTCGCCGCATTTTAGGTGGCCCATATGTTATGCACACAAAGGCAGAGGGGCGGTGCGGCCGAGAGGGGTGAGGCGCACGTCGGGGGGCGTGGCGCCGTGGGTTGGAGAGGCGTCATGGGAATCGCGAGATGAAACGTGATGGTCGCCGTAGTTGAACTTCCATGGACAAGTTTTCATGTCTACGGACACATGCACTGCATACCGATCACTAGAAGGAGTAGCAGAGAAAGCTAAATATGCGGATAAATAGTTCCTTATAGTCAAGCGGACCCATGCTACTACTCTGTTCCAAAGACATGCACACCATCGAAATAGTCCATCTATATCAATATACACCGAGATGGAATAATTTTTTTTACAAGAGAGGAAATAGTTCATCCATCCATAATGCCCTCCCGATGGTGCAGCCTTTTCTTCTTCTTCTTCTTCTTCTTCTTCTTCTTCTTCTTCTTCTTCTTCTTCTTCTTCTTCTTCTTCTTCTTCTTCTTCTTCTTCTTCTTCTTCTTCTTCTTCTTCTTCTTCTTCTTCTTCTTCTTCTTCTTCTTCTTCTTCTTCTTCTTCTTCTTCTTCTTCTTCTTCTTCTTCTTCTTCTTCTTCTTCTTCTTCTTCTTCTTCTTCTTCTTCTTCTTCTTCTTCTTCTTCTTGTTCTCATTCTCTGTGGGAGACGGCTTCGCAACAAGCTCTTTGGACCTTGCAGCTATCTCGAAACTCACACGGGCATCGAGGGCAGCATAATTTATCCACTCGTACGTCAAGGGATAATTCTCCCATCCAGACAACCTTAAAGCCAACGTCTCGTCACCCTTCTGAAGATTTGTACCGAGCATAAAATTTGCTACGTCGAATAGGGATGGTGTCTGTTTATCACAATCTTCTACAGGAATTTTGATTCTGGTTTGTAGGTCAGTGATGCTTTTCAAATCAAGGTTGTACGGCTCCAGCTTCTGTTTGTCCCCTTCGATGGCTGCCCCACAGAAGTATACGTCCTCCCGAGACAAGAAATCGTGAAGCTCACCTGGTATGGAGGGCGAGTGTATGATGTGGTACACCAAAACATCATCTTCGAGGCACAGCTGAAGGACGGCGGCGCGCTGGATCTTCATAGGGGCACGCTCCGTGTACTCTGCGTCGAGACCGATGACCCTCGTCTCTACCTTTTCGAGTGAGTTGGATACATTGTTGATCCACTGCCAAACAACCCTTGGGTGGACAGTGACGGTGGCAACTATGCGCATCGAGCCTTCGACGAGGACATGTTGGACGCTAAAAACCTGCATCTCGATATCTTTCGCCATTTGGAACCGCTGGAACGGAGGGCTATGGTTTGGAGAATTAGGATTAGATGGCTAGTCTAACTGAAGTAGTAGATGATTATTTAAAGAGGTTAAAACAATGTGAACGCAGTGGGGTTTGGATGCAAATGAAGACGAAGGGGAGGTGAAGAAGCCGAGGAGAATCGGTTCCCGATGGAGAAGTAAATGGGAGAAGTGGCGTGCAGGCAGTTGATTAGACATCTAGGTAGACTAAACGAAAAGGCTATGCGGGTAGACTGATGAGTCGTACCTGTTAGTGTACGTACCCATCCTTCCTGATAGGTGGGACATATGCAAACAGATAAAAAATGTGTCGTAGTTTTTTTTTTGAGCGCGTGAGTGGGAGACACAACATTCTCTGGTTAAGGAATGCTCCCTCCGTTTAGGTGAGTATAAGTCACCTTATGAAAATCAGGTTTTCCCATGACCTTTAGGCGTGGAGCATTAACTTCCTGCTCGATCCCCTCCTAGCCTCGTTAGCCAGCGTTCTCTTCCTCTGCTGCCGCGTTCTACCTTTCCATTTTTCCTCTTCTCAAGTGTGGAACGATCGCATGCCGTCCTTGATGCACTGAGCGACCACTTTGCATGCATCGCGGCAGGCGTTGATTGGGCATGCACGAGAATTTGGTTATGCTCACAATATGGATGATACCTGAACGATGAAGTGAACAAGCATGTTAGCGCGGGAGACCTATTTCCGCTATACAATACTGGAGTACTCATGTACCTACTACTACTACTACAACTAGTAGTAGTAGTAGTAGTAGTAGTAGTAGTAGTAGTAGTAGTAGTAGTAGTAGTAGTAGTACCACTGTGGTACACTTGATGGTCAAAATACTATTCATCCGGTCCTCACAGTGAAGTGACAACACCCTGCGCCTGACACTAGTCCAGGTGGCGTGTTCGGGTTACCAAAGTCAGCCTCACCACATGCACTATGCGATCTGTCACCGCCACAGACAACACATTGGCGCCGCCTCGTCTCCCTCTCCGCTCCCATAGCACCACTCCATCTCCATCTCCTTCTCCTTCTCCATCTCACTTTGTGCCCCGTGTACTGTCGCCTCACTCTCCTCCCCAGTACCACTATTCCTCGCTAGCCGCTCCAAAGACCGACATCCTTCTCCCCGTAAATCAAGCCCCTTCCAAACTCCACCATGGCCGAACGCGAACCGCACAACATCCATATGAGCCGCGAATGGAGCAATCTCCCCAGTCACATCCTCGACCTCTGTTGTTCGTGTATGGATATGTTGAGTGCCCTCCGGCTGGCTGCATGCTCGAGGGACATGCACACGACCATCGTCGAAGCGAGGCCTAAGCTTTTCAAGACACCCTGCTTGCTGCTATCTGGTCTTGCGAGATTGGCTCACCATGATACAGAGGAGTGCATGATGCCCCTCGACTTCAATCCGATCTCCATTAGCCGAAACTTCTTTGCAGGTATGTAGTGGGTCGCCGTACATCATGTCCCTCGACATCAACCCGATCACCATCGCCCGAAACTTCTTGGCAGGTATGTACTGGGTCGGCATGAACTCCCACTGGATGGCTGCCTTCAGAGAAGACGGTAAAAAGTTGGTGCTCGTGAACTTCCAGACCTCCCATGAGATTATCCTTCCTCCGTTGGATTATATAGAGTATTACCATCGTGGTCCAAGTCATCTAGATTACTATGTCAGTTGGACGGACCTCGTTTTGCAGAAGATTGTAATCTGCCAAGTGCCCATACGACATGCGAATTACGCAGACTTCAAGCTAATTGCCTTGTTCAACCACAGACTCGCCTATCTTTACGCCGGTGCCTTCTTTAGCTGGAGACAACTCGGCTCGCAGTGGATCATCGTCAAAGCTGATACACACTTCTGTGATGCTATTGAACACAATGGCATCATCTACGCGATCGAAAAGCAGATGGCACCATGTATTGTTGGGACGGCGCGTGTAAGTTGTTTCCGTCTCATGTTAATGATGACGCCATGACACTGTTTGAACTTTTTGTGATGATTGGCATTCCCTGTTTGAGCATAATTTGAGTAGAACTATGGCAATGTATTAGAGACGCCGTAGATCTGCTATATTTGGAATGAGTTAATTCATGCGATTGTGACCATGTCATTACAGCCAATTTGTACCCTGAATAATCAAACGGTTAGGAATATATGGATATTATCCTTATTTTACAGTAATCTATATACTACTACTAAATATGAGTGTGTATCAATGGCCATGTTAGTTTCCTCATTTTCATGATGTAGAAACATGCACCACACTGTTGGTTTCATCTAACCATACAGTAGGGAAGTAAATGTGCATATGGAGAACTCTATATTTGGAAGTAGTGAAATCCTGCAATGCTTACCATGTGTACATACCTATATTTGCCCTTCAGCAATCAATGGCTAGAATAATATCCTCACAAAAAATTTCCCACAGAACACGAGTATATAACAATGCATGGTCTGTTAGTTACCTTGAAGAATTTGTTTGTGAGGACAGAACATGATTACATAACATGCATGACATGGTAGTTTCCTGTGAAGAATCGATTGCGAGATAACATGAGTATAACCATGCATGGCACTTCTATATTTTCGAACCCAGTATACATTTCCCTGTATTTTCCTCCCAGTTCCAACAGGGACATATCAATGTTGTTTCTTGCATTATCCTACTCATACTCTGAACAATGCTGATCTTACATTAACAATGCCTGTCCTTTTTGATATGATGCAGTGTCCCTACAGTTACTGCCCTTTGTAATCACACCACCTTTGCCAAAAACAGGGAAGCACAACTGGTTCCTTGCTCGATCAGACGACGGCAAAAGACTGATGATCATTCGGACACATGAGCCGGAAAAGTTATATTGCAAAACCCCACTGTATACAAGCACCGTGTAATACGTGAGTATCCGGACAGTGGTTGTTACGTCTATGAGCAGGATACCAGCTTGTTGGGGCCTTTAGGATTTTTTAGTTGGAGGCGGGTAAACAGCCTTAGTTCACACTCTCTGTTTCTCGGACTCAATTATCCGATTAACCAGGAGATCACCGTTGGCAAGGACCTTGATGGCAGAGAGGCTCTGTTTTCTATGGAAAACTGTGTCTACACGGCAAGCCCTAGGAGTTCGGGAGCAAACTCCCCTGATTGTCAACGATACAGCCTGCAGCCAAAAGAAGGTGAGAATGACAAAGGCATCTGGATTAACTTTGATCCTTGGATGTCTCAATTACGACAGGCAGTGATGCGGTTCAAGCCTTCAGGTTGATAGGTAATTGGGCTATTGCATCGAAAGGGTGGAGTACTGGTGTCTCTGGATCACCGGTCGCTGAAGCGGGGCTGCAAATTATGATGGTGTTGGATCATCTCTTGAATGACTTTGTTGTCTTTGCTGCTGGTTACGGATGGGTAGTTCTTTCTTTTGTTATGCATATTCCTTGTCATTTGGTCATCCTCATCTATGTCAATCTTACTATGTAATAGTTGCTTCATTTAGAATGTCATTCTAAATGCGGATCACGAGAGTCCGAGCCTTTGCAGATGGGTGCGTTTTGGTGGTGTAGCAAGACTTCTTATGAACTATCATGTCTTGTTGTTTATGTCATAGTAGTCACTAGTCGGTGTTTGAATGTTGTATATATCGTTGTTTGAACTGTTTATTGTCTCGAACTCTTGGTGGGCTAAATGAGGCATCACCATTCTCCGTTGTTCGAGTATATCTCCTTTTTCAAGTTATATAATTTGAGCTCAGTGTCTTTTCGATGATGTACACTTGTTTGGGCCAGTGAGGTGTCGTTGAATATGGGCCGAGTAGTAACGCAATGCCAAACAGGTCAATTTTGACTCTCAGGCCGGGCTCTCAAAAGATCCTGGAAAAAAAGGCCGGGCTCTCCAAAAAAGAAAGAATAAGGACTCTTAGGCCGACATGTGGGCACCACCGGTGTTTTCGTGCACTTGCACGCCGAGAGCATATCGGCGCGTGCTCGAAATTCATGCTACCTTTTCATCCCCAGTCTCCCGCCCCTTCCCCACCTCTGGAATCCCGATTCCTACTCCAGTTCCCCCAAATCCCCCTCCTGTACTCCCTGTACTCAAGCGCACTATCATGTCGCCGGTCAACGTGGATCTTCGAGCCGGAGATCCTGAGGTCTGTCCTACCTTCGGTCGCTGTGTGCTGTCGCTCAACAGTGGCATGCCGGCGCTTGACGACCAGTTTGCCGGCAAAGTGCTGATGGTAACCATCAACGATGACCGGCCTCCCGTCTCGCCGGACGACCTTGTCAAAGCTCTTAGCATTGCACACGGCATCCAAATAAGTGACTTGCTCGTCGAAGTCTGTCCGCCACCGGCTGATTTCTTCGTCAGGTTCCGGACAACTTTCGACTGCAGTCGTGTGTTCGAATCTTCCCGGTGTTTGTTCTGCGATGGCGCGCTGGTGAGCTTTGATAGGTGGCACCCAGGATGGGGTTCGGTGCCCTCTGAGCTTGAGTTTTTAACAAAGCTTACCTTCCACGGCATGCCTCGACGTGCTTGGAACAGCGAGTCCATGAACGAGCTTATCAACGACCTTGGAGGTGAGCTCGTAAGTATGTTTGTTCCTCCAGACAGCTGGGCTCTGACGGTTATGGCATGGATGAAGAAGCCGTCCACCATACTGAAGGTGATTGGTGTTGAGATACCGGTGCAGGAACCGGGGTTGTACTATTCGTCTCCACCAAGGCCGCCACAGACCACGTTAGGGATGTACCTGTATCAAGTGTTCATGCATGTCGAAGAAGTGGTCAATCCATCAATCGAAGCCCTGCCGCCGCTGGTGCCAGGGTCCGTCGACGACGTCCATTACAGGAGTCAACGTCAGACTTTCCCCGTGTTGCTCGGAACGATGGATGGCACAGGGCCTACTCCATCGCGCGGCGGAGACCACTGCTTCTTTGGGAGAAGAGGCAGGGTTGGCTGCCTTGATGTGCTCTAATTTGAGGTAACAACTGAATCTTGTCAGATACTAGTTAAATCCGAGCCATGGGTGTGAAGCACTGATATGCGGGTACATTTGATTCTGACCTATTCTAATTTTGTACTTGAACTTTTTTTAGAAAGGGATGTACGTCAACTTAATGTGCTAGCAGAACTTATTGTGTTGTCTGTCTGTTTTCTTTGCACAACATTCAAGATATTTCCCCTTCATTGATAAAGACGATGAACCATTATGTACGACTTCGTTGGTTTCAACATAGCCCTTCCTGTAGCGATCCACTGCTTCCATCCTGATTGTGCCGCTTGCGTGAAATTTTTGTATGCAAGTTCTGTGTGCTATGATGTTCTATATGATTGTGTCAACTATATAATTTCTTACTGAGCATCAGCAATGCATATGGTTGAAAGATGTATTTACGAGCACCGACCAATGGGTCTCTCTCTCTCTCTCTCTCTCTCTCTCTCACACACACACGCGCACACGCACAAGTGGGACCCGTTGAATTATTTATTTGCTCGTGACATCTTTTAATTAGGTTACACTGTAATCTAACTTTTTTCTTAAGTTATTAGTTGAGCTCAGTGACTTCAAAAAGTTGTACATAAGCCTTGTTTGGGCCTTTCCGGCGTCGCTGAATGTGGGCTGAGTAACCATGTTAGGTTGTACTGTACTACACGTGCCTTTTTTTCAACATCGACAATGCAATCGGGCCGACAGTTGTACACAATATCCGGTCAACTTGTTATTCTCCGCCTGTTGGCTGCAAACTTTCCTAGGAGGTATGCATTAGGCTTAACAAGAAAATGGACTTTAAGAAATAATAAATGGGATGTAATTATAATAACTGGACAGTTATTATGCACCAAACACGTAATTAGTTTGAAAAATATATTATTTTTGGAATTTGAAAATTTTAATTTCATCACTTGTTGAGCGCGCAATATTTCGTTGGATTTTAACGTAATACAACTTTATTTTAAAATTATATTTAACCTGACTAGAAATTTCGGATAAAAATATTTCGGATCCCATCAAAATGTGGGAATTTTTTTTGAATTCTGTTTTGAGCGGTTGTTTGAAATTATTAATCATTGTCCTAGCTAGAAGTTGGGTTGTACTTTTAACAAACTATAAATGGGCTGTAGTAAATTCCATTAGAATTAAAAAATGGGATGTACATTCTTACAAATCATAAATGGGCTATATGTTCTCTGCCAAATTCGAGCTGTGGGCCTACTAAGTTGACGCGTACCAAGGGCTTTGTCAACTTAGTCAATATAAACGATTCTAGCTGCAGTGATTGTACGATGTCCATCCAACGGCCGTAATTCTTCTTCAACCTCTGGTCTTCTTTCTCCAGCCGCCCAAAGCAGCACCAGTCGTGTCGCGTGCTCCTGCCTCCCGTGGCCGGCTGTGATGCCGCGGAGGCCTCACCGCCCCGTACTACTCCCACCGCTGGCTAGGCCATCCCTCTACTCACCCACACCCCCTGTTATTCTGCAGCGACGGAAGCCTCACACCGCAGCCGAACCAGTGAACCCTCATACTCCTCTCCACGCGGGCTTCCACTGCTGCATCTTCCCCGGCTCCGCGTCATCCCCTTCATAGGCCTCGCCGTCGTCCAGACCACTGATGACCCACAAGTATAGGGGATCTATCGTAGTCCTTTCAATAAGTAAGAGTGTCGAACCCAACGAGGAGCAGAAGGATATGATAAGTGGTTTTCAGCAAGGTATTATCTGCAAGTACTGAAATAAGTGGTAACAGATAGTTTTGTGATAAGATAATTTGTAACGAGCAACAAGTAACAAAAGTAAATAAAGTGCAGCAAGGTGGCCCAATCCTTTTTGTA
>JAHIAM010003034.1:0-24952 GCA_021605205.1 Aegilops longissima
AATTCCATTTTTGTGGTTTTCTTTTATAAACTAACTAGTGCTAAAACAAGAAACAAAAAGATTCGATTGCAAGATCTAAAGATATACCTGAAGGAAATATGCCCTAGAGGCAATAATAAAGTTATTATTTATTTCCTCATATCATGATAAATGTTTATTATTCATGCTAGAATTGTATTAACCGGAAACATGATACATGTGTGAATACATAGACAAACATATAGTCACTAGTATGCCTCTACTTGACTAGCTCATTAATCAAAGATGGTTATGTTTCCTAACCATAGACATGTGTTGTTATTTGATTAATGGGATCACATCATTAGGAGAATGATGTGATTGACATGACCCATTCCGTTAGCCTAGCACTTGATCGCTTAGTATATTGCTATTGCTTTCTTCATGACTTATACATGTTCCGTAACTATGAGATTATGCAACTCCGTTTACGGAGGAACACTTTGGTACTACCAAACGTCACAACGTAAATGGGTGATTATAAAGGAGTACTACAGGTGTCTCCAAAGGTACATGTTGGGTTGGCGATTTGAGATTAGGTTTTGTCACTCCGATTGTCGGAGAGGTATCTGGGCCTTCTCGGTAATACACATCATATAAGCCTTGCAAGCATTGCAACTAATAAGTTAGTTGCGAGATGATGTATTACTGAGCGAGTAAAGAGACTTGCCGGTAACGAGATTGAACTAGGTATTGGATACCGACGATCGAATCTCGGGCAAGTAACATACCGATGACAAAGGGAACAACGTATGTCGTTATGCGGTTTGACCGATAAAGATCTTCAGAGAATATGTAGGAACCAATATGGGCATCCAGGTTCCGCTATTGGTTATTGACCAAGAATAGTTCTCGGTCATGTCTACATAGTTCTCGAACCCGTAGGGTCCTTGCAACAAGGTTTCGATGATGCTTATATTATGAGTTTACATGTTTTGATGTACGAAGGAGTTCGGAGTCTCGGATGAGATCGGGGACATGACGAGGAGTCTCGAAATGGTCGAGACGTAAAGATTCATATATTGGATGATATGTTTAGGCTAAGGGTCAAGCCCATGAGGCTTTAGGTCGGTGCAAAAGGAGTTTTATGGAGGCCGGGGCCAAACGCCGGAGACCTGGCGTCGGCCTGGGCCGACGCCGAGGCCCATGGCGTCTGGGCGGACGCCAAGGATTGTGGCGTTTGGTCCTGGAGTCCGAGTGGGACTCTTGCCTTTCGGGCAAAACCGACTTTGAGGAGGCTTTTGCTCCAAGTTTCGACCCCGGGGCTCAACATATAAATAGAGGGGCAGGGCTAGCACCAAAGAGACAACAATTGATCCCTTGGATCTCTTAGCCGTGTCGGTGCCCCCTCCACCATATTCCACCTCGGTCATATCGTCGCGGAGTTTAGGCGAAGCCTGCGCCGTAGAGCATCATCATCGCCACCACGCCGTCAGGTCGTGGAACTCATCCCCGACACTTTGCTGGATCGGAGTCCGGGATCGTCATCGAGCGAATGTGTGCTGAACTCGGAGGTGCCGTGACGTTACGTGCTTGGATCGGTCGGATCGTGAAGACGCGTCGACTACATCAACAGCGTTGTCATAACGCCCGCTTACGGTCTCACGAGGGTGCGTGGACAATACTCTCCTCTCGTTGCTATGCCATCACCATGATCTTGCGTGTGCGTAGGAATTTTTTGAAATTACTCGTTCCCCAATGATGGCATCCGAGCCTGGTTTTATGCGTTGATGTTATATGCACGAGTAGAACACAAGTGAGTTGTGGGCGATACAAGTCATACTGCTTACCAGCATGTCATACTTTTTTCGGGCGGTATTGTGAGATGAAGCGGCCGGACCGACATTACGCCAGACGCTTACGCGAGACTGGTTTCACCGCTGCGAGCACTCGTTGCTTAAAGGTGGTGGCGGGTGTCTGTCTCTCTCACTTTAGTTGAACCGAGTGTGGCTACGCCCGGTCCTTGCGAAGGTTAAAACAGCACCAACTTGACAAACTATCGTTGTGGTTTTGATGCGTAGGTAAGAACGGTTCTTGCTCAGCCCGTAGCAGCCACGTAAAACTTGCAACAACAAAGTAGAGGACGTCTAACTTGTTTTTGAAGGGCATGTTGTGATGTGATATGGTCAAGGCGTGATGCTATATTTTATTGTATGAGATGATCATGTTTTGTAACGAGTTATCGACAATGGCAGGAGCCATATGGTTGTCGCTTTATTGTATGAAATGCAAAAGCCATGTAATTGCTTTACTTTATCACTAAGCGGTAGCGATAGTCGAGAAGCAATAGTTGGCGAGGCGACAACGATGCTACGATGGAGATCAAGGTGTCGCTACCGGTGGCGATGGTGATCACGACGGTGCTTCGGAGATGGAGGTCACAAGCACAAGATGATTATGGCCATATCATATCACTTATATTGATTGCATGTGATGTTTATCCTTTATGCATCTTATCTTGCTTTGATTGACGGTAGCATTTTAAGATGATCTCTCACTAAAATTATCAAGACGTGTTCTCCACGAGTATGCACCGTTGCCAAAGTTCGTCGTGCCTGACACCACGTGATGATCGGGTGTGATAAGCTCTCGTCCATCTACAACGGGTGCAAGCCAGTTTGCACACGCAGAATACTCAAGTTAAACTTGACGAGCCTAGCATATGCAGATATGGCCTCGGAACACGGAGACCGAAATGTCGAGTGTGAACCATATAGTAGATATGATCAACATAGTGATGTTCACCATTGAAAACTACTCCATCTCACGTGATGATCGGTTATGGTTTAGTTGATTTGGATCACATAATCACTTAGATGACTAGAGAGATGTCTATCTAAGTGGGAGTTCTTAAGTAATATGATGAATTGAACTTAAATTTATCATGAACTTAGTACCTGATAGTATTTTGCTTGTCTATGTTTTCTTTGTAGATAGATGGCTCGTCTTTGTTGTTCCGTTGAATTTTAATGCGTTCCTTGAGAAAGCAAAGTTGAAAGATGATGGTAGCAATTACACGGACTGGGTACGTAACTTGAGGATTATCCTTATTGCTGCACGGAAGAATTACGTCCTAGAAGCACCGCTGGGTGCCGAACTTCTTGCAGGAGCAACGCCGAAGTTGTGAGCGTCGACGAGCAAAGCTGATGACTACTCTATAGTTCGATGTGCCATGCTTTACGGCTTAGAACCGGGTCTTCAACGACGTTTTGAACGTCATGGAGCATATGAGATGTTCCAAGAGTTGAAGTTAATATTTCAAGCAAATGCCCGGATTGAGAGATATGAAGTCTCCAATAAGTTCTATAGCTGCAAGATGGAGGAGAATAGTTCTGTCAGTGAGCATATACTCAAAATGTCTGGGTATAATAATCACTTGATTCAACTGGGAGTTAATCTTCCGGATGATAGTGTCATTGACAGAATTCTCCAATCACTGCCACCAAGCTACAAGAGCTTCGTGATGAACTATAATATGCAAGGGATGAACAAAACAATTCACGAGCTCTTCGCAATGCTAAAAGCTGCGGAGGTAGAAATCAAGAAGGAGCATCAAGTGTTGATGGTCAACAAGACCACTAGTTTCAAGAAAAAGGGCAAAGGGAAGAAGAAGGGGAACTTCAAAAAGAACAGCAAGAAAGTTGCTGCTCAAGAGAAGAAACCCAAGTCTGGACCTAAGCCTGAAGCTGTGTGTTTCTACCGCAAGCAAACTGGTCCTTTGGAAGCGGAACTGCCCCAAGTATTTGGCGGATAAGAAGGATGGCAAGGTGAACAAAGGTATATGTGATATACATGTTATTGATGTGTACCTTACTAGAGCTCGTAGTAGCACCTGGGTATTTGATCTTGGTTACATTGCTAATATTTGCAACTCAAAACAGGGACTACGGAATAAGCGAGCAGCAAAGGACGAGGTGACGATCGGCGTGGGAAGCGGTTCCAAAGTCGATGTGATCGCGGTCGACACGCTACCTCTACATCTACCTTCGGGATTAGTTTTAGACCTAAATAATTGTTATTTCGTGCCAGCGTTGAGCATGAACATTATATCTGGATCTTGTTTGATGCGAGACGGTTATTCATTTAAATCAGAGAATAATGGTTGTTCTATTTATATGAGTAATATCTTTTATGGTCATGCACCCTTGAAGAGTGGTCTATTTTTATTAAATCTCGATAGTAGTAATACACATATTCATAATGTCGAAGCCAAAAGATGTAGAGTTAATAATGATAGCGCAACTTATTTGTGGCACTGCCGTTTAGGTCATATCGGTGTAAAGCGCATGAAGAAACTCCATACTGATGGACTTTTGGAATCACTTGATTATGAATCACTTGGTACTTGCGAACCGTGTCTCATAGGCAAGATGACTAAAACACCGTTCTCCGGTTCTATGGAGAGAGCAACAGATTTGTTGGAAATCATACATACAGATGTATGTGGTCCGATGAATGTTGAAGCTCGTGGCGGATATCGTTATTTTCTCACCTTCACAGATGATTTAAGCAGATATGGGTATATCTTCTTAATGAAGCATAAATCTGAAACATTTGAAAAGTTCAAAGAATTTCAGAGTGAAGTTGAAAATCATCGTAACAAGAAAATAAAATTTCTACGACCTGATCGTGGAGGAGAATATTTGAGTTACGAGTTTGGTCTACATTTGAAAAATTGCGGAATAGTTTCGCAACTAACGCCACCTGGAACACCACAGCGTAATGGTGTGTCCGAACGTTGTAATCGTACTTTACTAGATATGGTGCAATCTATCATGTCTCTTACCGATTTACAGCTATCGTTTTGGGGTTATGCTTTAGAGACGGCCGCATTCACGTTAAATAGGGCACCATCAAAATCCGTTAAGACGACTCCTTATGAACTATGGTTTGGCAAGAAACCAAAGTTGTCGTTTCTGAAAGTTTGGGGCTGCGATGCTTATGTGAAAAAACTTCAACCTGATAAGCTTGAACCCAAATCGGAAAAATGTGTCTTCATAGGATACCCAAAGGAAACAGTTGGGTACACCTTCTATCACAGATCCGAAGGCAAGACATTTGTTGCTAAGAATGTGTAACATCCCAAATTTTCAATTTGGAATGTTATACATTAGGTCATCATGCATATCATATTTTCTCGCATTTTTTTTTTCGATCCTAGAAATTTCACGCAACACAAGGACCCTCGGAGAGAGTTGGAAGTTTCATTGTTTTCATATTTGGGATTTTTCCAAATTTTGAAAAAAGGATCATTGGATTATTTAAATTATCTTCATAAAGTTTTTCCTCCAAAAATATTTTGAGAGGGAATAATATGACTTTCCCAAGCAATTAGGAAAAATGAAGATATTATAAATAAACCAAATTTGGTTTTGGAAGATTTATTTTGCTTAGGCAAAAATGAGCATTTTAAAAATTTTATGCATGTATATTGTTTTTAAAGTTCATTTTGTTCGACTCATTTTAGGAGTCGGGAAAATTTGTTTTATTTAAATCCGAGATCGTTTGGTATTTTTTTATTTGTTTTGGTTTTAATTTTATTTTAAAAAAACAGCGCCCGACTGGACCGAGGCCCACTGCCCAAGCCAGCCAGGCCAGCCCAAGACCCTGCCCACCCGCCTCCTCCCTCATGTGCCGCCGCCTGAGCGGTGACAGCCGCCGCCAAGACGCCATCGCCGCCCCGAGTCCCGCCTGGGACCAGCGCGCCTGCCCCTCCAAGCCACCGCCCCCCCTCTTAAATACCCGGACCCCCCTCTCTCTCACCCCCACTTGCCGGAGCAGCGCCGCCGCCTACTGGCCTGAAGCTCCGCCGCCGCCGTGGGCGCTTGCGCCCACGCGCCGCCGCCGCCGTGGACCCCGCCGCCTTGACCTTGAACCCGCCGCCCTCTCCCGAGCCCGAGCGCCTGGCCGGCGTCGCGGAGGTAGCCGCCGCCCGCGCCGATTCGGTTTTCTCCCGTGAACCGTCCGGTTTATTTTTTAAAAAAATATGTTTGGTTTTTAAAAAAAACCTAGATTGGTTTTATTTTTTGGTTTCTTATTTAGCGGACGTTCACCGAACTGTTCGTTTCAATGAACAGCGTTCGTTGGATTAGATTACATTATAACGTTCATTATTTAACTCGTTCGTCGTTTTTCTTTTTAATCGGATTTAATCCGTTATTTCTCGATTTGATTTCAGATCTGATTTTCAAAACTGTTTTATTTCTCGCTCGTTTATCGGAATCGGGTGATTCAAGCGCTGGAGTTTAAGAACGAAACCGCCGTTCGACTACCCTACTTTCACAGAGTTTTGCTACTGTGAAATTTTGACCTAATTTCAGTTCGCTAAACCGAGGCGTTCTCTCTCGAGTTTCGACTTTCGGAGTTTGTTTTGATTCGATTCTTTTGCAACCAGGGTTCTTAAGTTGAACTTTCTGGTTAGATCTTTTATTCGAGATTTCCTGTGCATTAGATGAGTACTTATTGTATGCTTGTTGTTTGTCTGCGTTAGATCACCCGGAGTTCGCCGCTTGTTATTTCGAATCTCTAGGACTCGCGGATCATCAGCAAGGCAAGTAACACTTGATCATATCTTTTCTCATACCCAGTTTTTATGCATTAGATCAAACCCTCAAACACTTGCATGATTAGGATCTAATTAAATTGTGGGTATTGGGAAGTAGATTGAGGTAGTACCTATTACTGTTTTACTTATGAAACCTTGGGAGTTACTTCTCGTTTGCTTGTTCATGCCATGCTATGCTAGTAGGCGTGGATTGGGTGAGTGAATATCCATGACAGATGTGAGATTGTTAATTAATGGTTTATCTAAGGTGGCAACCTAAACACACATCTGGGTGGATTGAGGCACTGGTTTCCATCGAGACTTGCTGTATTTCTTGGACCGCCACCAGTGCTCTAAGGGATCATAAGATTATTCAAGCTGGAAACTTCCGTGTGCAGCCACAAGCCAATTATGGGCTCTGGCGTAGTTGACTAAGTCGTGCGAACTCTTACGGGTAGGCTAGCTGATGTAGGGGATGTAGGTTGGTACGGTCTACCCACATGTAAGGTGCTAGCGCTTCTGAAAGACTATGTCTCGGTCATCCGTTTCTCAAACACCATGTAGTGCGAGAAACCAAACGGAGGCGATCGAGTCTTGTGGGGAAAAGTCATAAACCTCTGCAGAGTGTATAAACTAATCATGATTAGCCGTGTCCCCGGTTATGGACAATTTGAGTATCCGGTATTTGATTATCATGTGAATCTCAACATGCTACTTCTAAATAAAAGTTATTGGGTTTTGATGAGTACTTTTTAATTGGGATTGAGGATGCTGTCAACCATTCTCAATGTTTAACAACCACCATGATAGTTAAATAAAATTATTCCTTTGATGTAGGTAAAAATCAGCTTTATGCAAATGTAACCAGAGAGCCTTACCACCAGCCATATATGCATGTAGTATAGGCTTATTCATTCATTGCTCTTATGTGTTACATTGCGGCATATTCCATGTCTTGAATTTTTGGCTGCAACTTTTCACGTTGCAGACTTTTAGAACGACAGTAAGGTGTTAGGTCGTGGTTCTATACTCGGTGATGCCGTTGGAGTTGATGGACTCGCTTATCTTCCGAGCCTTCATTGTTATTATTAGATGGCCTTAAGCCATATTATTGTATTCAGTTCCCTTGTGGACAACGATGTAATAAGTGTGTGATTGCTACTCTGCTATAAATCCTTGAAATCTTGTGTGGTGTCGGCATTCTGATCCGAGGATGACACTAAGCACGAGACTTGATCCATTTGGGTGCAGTCGCTCTGAGAGAATGGTATCGAGCACACCGACCGTAGGACACGACCACTAAGTTAAAGCCATAGATCACTCTCTCTTCCCATTTTCTAACTCCTCATCTTTTCTACTCTCTTAGGATGACGGACGCGAAGATCAAGTACACCCAACCGGATGAAGGCACACCTTTTGGATTTCACTTGAAGGAAGTCACTAAGTACCGAACATTGGATTACCAAGCTTCACGGGACTTTCAACGCCACTCTTCACGAAGAGGAGCTGGAAGATTCATGCTCACGTTCGGGAAGGACATTCGCCCCAATCACCAATCCTATAGATAGTGTTTCGATTGCACCCACTTGGAGTGCAGGAAAGAGCATGGCAGCTCACATCACCATGGGACGCATTGGAGAAGTTTATCAAGAAGATCTCAAGGACACCATCTACCAGATTTGCGGACGCCGAGATGACAACTGGGACGTCGTCAACACCAAGAAGGATAGGTCCATTGCAGCTTTCATCCAGGAGTTAAATCAGCACATTCGACGCCAGGAGAATCAAATGTGCAATGACATGTTGGAGTTGCAGAAGACGAAGGAAAGGATCATCGAATTGGAAGAAGAACTAAAGACTACACGCAAAGACTACATGGACGAGATCGTAGCTCTGGCAAGACACAATAACGATCTTAAGTACGAGATCGAAGAACTCAAGAAGAAGTTGGCGCTCAGGAATGAAGACCAGTATGTCGAACACCCAATCGACTACATCAACATCGACGACACAGATTCGGATCCAAGTGAACCCGATTTTGAAGACGAAGCTGGAGCAGACATCATGGAGTCTTCCACCGGTTCAAATTAGTAGAAGTCCCCCATATATTAGTAGTATTCCCTCCATGTAAACATTATAGTACACGCACTTTTGCGATAGTTAGATCGTTGTAACCCTTGTTTGATTGAATGAAGTGATTTTGTGTGCATTTGCTCATGTGCATTTGGGTAGTGATTCCCTTAGACCTCATTCTATTCTACATTCCTCTTCTTTTCTAAACCCATCAGATGCCTCCGAGACGCGACCCGGATTCGTTTTCCTTTGAGATCACCCAATTGATCCAGCAGCAGAATGCCCCGATTCAAACATTGGTGCGAACAACAACAACAACAACAACCCACCGCCACCACCACCACTGCGGATCATCGACTCGTTTCCTTAGATGAACCCGCGGTGTATTCCGATAACACCGAGCCAATTGTAGCAGATGGTGGCTCCGCAAGATAGGAAGGAGCTGACCACTGCAGGATGCACAGATGGTGAAAGAGTGAAGTTTGCAGCACATCAGCTTGAAGGACCCGCAGCAGCATGGTGGGAGAATTTCACAACCACTTATCCGTGAACACCGTCACATGGGACCGGTTTGACAAGCTTTTCGCACAGCCCATGTTTCAGCAGGAGCCATGGCCATGAAGAAGCGTGAGTTTCGCAACTTCGCCAAGGAGGAAGGACTGTTGGCGATCGTGGATGACTTTAGCAAATTAGCACGTTATGCCCCGGATAGCGTTGCTACGGATGCAGACTAAAGGAGAAGTTTCTAGAAGGACTGAATGATGAGTTCACATGCCGTAGATGGTAGCAAGTTTCAACAACTACGGGAGTTAGTAGACCGAGCTCTCATGATTGAAGGGAAGCAGAAGACAAATTGAGAACTGCATAGCGGAAGTATGGACAAGGGAAGTATAACTCTGGATCTCAGAAGCCTCGTTATACCCTAAATCAGGATTTCAGTTTCACATACCCATGGAGGAGGTAATTCGCACAACCATAATGGCACTAAGAATGGGAGCGGAATGGAGGAAGCAACGGACAGAACCGCACCAACCCGTCTACACCATCCAAGGTAGACTGAGTCACATTACTTGCTTTAAGTGCCGCAAGATGGGCATTATGCAAATGACTGTCCGAAGGCGAATGGAAATGGCAATGGAAGCTCGGAAAGAAGCCCAACCCTTTCAACGGGGACAAGTGAACCACATTGATGTGGAGGAGGTTGAAGATCAGCCCGATCACGATGTCGGTAAGTTTTTGGTTAAGTCATTTCTGCAGTTGTTCTTTTGATCTTGGTGCATCGCATTCATACATATCAAGGGATTTGTGGATAAGTACAAGTTACCAACCCAAGCCCTTAGGTCACCCATGCTAGTAACCTCACCGGAGCAGAGTACATGGCTAGTAAATGGTGTGATCGATTGCCACTAAGTTGGACACTATGTTTTCCCCTCGGACCTAATAGTTCGGAATCCCAAGGATTGGATGTGATATTAGGTATGGATTGGTTATCAAAGTATGGAGGAAACATAGATTGTACCACAAGGTCAATTTTGCTCACCACACCGAAGGAAGAAGGATTAAGTATGTGTCACGGCACGAGCGAGGAGAGCACAAGTTAATTGTTTATCGGGAGTGGTACGGGAAGAAGTACCGATGGTGAAGGATTATCTGATGTATTTCGGAAGAGTTACCGGGAATGCCACGGATAGAGACATTGAATTTTGATCGAGCTGTTGCGTGAACAGGCCCGATATCGAAGCGACCGTCTGGGATGCCCGCAAAGGATTTGGCAGAAATTAAGAAGCGATTAAGGAACTATTGGATAAAGGTTTTATTAGCCCAAGTTCTTCACCTTGGGGATCACCCGTATTGTTAGTGGAGAAGAAGGATGGATCGTTGAGAATGGTTGTTGATTACCGTGGATTGAATGAAGTAACAATCAAGAACAAGTACCCACTACCTATGATAAATGATCTGTTTGATCGCTTGCAAGGAGCCAAAGTGTTTTCCAAGATCGACTTGCGATCGTGGTACCATCGATTGAAGATTGGGAGCAGGACATACCCAAGACAGCATTTACCACGAGATATGGACTGTATGAGTATACCGTTATGTCATTTGGATGACTAACGCACCAGCCTATTTCATGAACACGATGAACAAAGTGTTTATGGAATTTTTGGACAAGTTAAATCGTGGTGTTCATCGATGACATTTTGATTTTCTCGAAGAATGAAGAAGAACATAAGGAACATTTGAGATTGGTTTTGAGAAGCGAGGGAACACCAGTTGTATGCCAAGTTCAGCAAATGTGAGTTTTGGTTAAAGGAAGTTGGATTTCTCGGACATGTTATATCCGGAGAAGGAATAGCAGATTGACCCCACAAAAGTTGAGACCGTAACCAAGTGGGAAGCACCAACGACAGTTGGAGAGATTCGAGTTTCCTTGGACTCGCAGGATACTACCGAAGATTCATTGAGAATTTCTCAAGGATTGCAAAGCCTATGACAGAATTGTTGAAGAAGGAAAACAAATTCATATGGGTGAGGACTGTGAGGCAAGTTTTCAGGAGTTGAAGAAAAGATTGGTTACCTCACCGGTTTGATATTGCGGATCAAACTAAAGATTATGAGGTGTATTGCGACGCTTCACGTCGAGGACTTGGAGCAGTGCTTATGCAGGAAGGAAGAGTTGTTTCGTATGCTTCACGACAACTTAAGCCCCATGAGTTGAATTATGCCACTCATGATCTGGAGTTAGCAGCCGTTGTGCATGCCTTGAAGACGTGGAGACATTTTCTCATTGGAAATCATTGTGAAGTATATACTGATCACAAGAGTTTGAAGTACATCTTCACACAGAAGGAGTTGAATCTCAGACAGAGGAGATGGTTAGAGCTAATCAAGGATTATGATATGAGATTGCATTATCACCCCGGAAAGGCTAATGTCGTAGCAGACGCATTGAGCCGTAAGAGCCACGTCAATGCCCTAATGATGGGAGGAATACCCAATGAGTTAGCGAGGACCTTGAGAGCTATGTTTGGTAATAGTTCGAGAGGCTATATAGCAGCATTGGAGATTCAGTCGACATTGATGGACAAAATCAGAGAAGCCCAAAAGGCAGATAAGGAAGTTGCCTCTATAAAGGAGAAAATGAGAAAAGGAAAAGCTAAAGGATTTCGTGAGGATGAACACGATACCCTATGGTTTGAAGACCGTGTTTATGTGCCCAATGACCCGGAGATCGGAAGTTGATTTTGCAAGAAGCCCATGATTCACCTATTCGATTCACCCAGAAATACCAAGATGTATTTGGATTTGAAGAATATTTTACGGTGGACGGAATGAAGAAGGATATTGCGGAGTATGTAGCAGTTTACGACGTATGTCGAAAGTAAAGCGAGCATCGAAGCCAGCAGGATTATTACAACCGTTGCCGATACCGAATGGAAGTGGGATAAACTAGGCATGGATTTCATCACAGGTTTGCCAAAGACCCTTCGAGATATGACTCGATTTGGGTCATAGTCGACCGTTTGACCAAGGTAGCTCATTTCATTCCGATCAAGACTACCTATAGCGAGTGCTAAGTTGGCAAAGATATACATGACCAGAATTGTATGCTTGCACGGAGTTCGAGGAGCATTGTATCGAACGAAGGAACCCGGTTTACTTGAAATTTTGGAACCGGTTACACGAAACATTGGGAACCCGATTGGAATTGATCTGACTTTCCACCCATGAGACCGATGGACAGACCGAGAGAGTCAATCAGATTTTGGAGGACATCTTTGAGAGCTTGTGCACTAGATTATGGATCTAGTTGGGACGATAATTTGCCGTATGCGAATTTTCCTACAATAACAGTTACCAAACCAGCTTAAAGATGGCACCTTCGAGGCTTTGTATGGAAGAAGGTGCAGGACACCATTGTCATGGGACTGGCCCGGAGATCGTCGATTGTTTGGACCAGATTTGATTAAGGAGTGCGAGCAGAAAGTTAAGTTGATTGAGACAGGCTCAAGGTAGCCCGATCTGCACGGAAGAGCTATGCCGATTCAAAGCGCAGCGATTGAGTATGAAGTTGGAGACAGAGTATATCTCGAGTATCCCGCCGAGGAGTGAAGCGTTTTGGAGTTAAAGGAAAGTTAGCACCCGTTTCGTTGGACCATATAAGATTTTGCAACGCATGGGAGAAGTTGCGTATAAGTTGGAATTACGGAAGGACTGTCGGGAGTTCATGATGTATTCCATGTTTCTCGATTGAAGAAATGTCACCCGAGATAGCAGAGGTACCGTTAAGAGACACGGTGCCCTTTGGAGGCAATTCAGTTGAAGGATGACTTGACATATGAGGAAAAGCCGGTTAAGATTCTCGATTATGCGTGAGTTACTCGCATGACAAGGTTATCAAGTTTTGCAAAGTTCGATTGGAGCCACCACACCGAGGATGAAGCCACACGGGAAAGAGAGGAAGTTTTGTAGGACCACCTCACCTATTTTCTAGCCAACCCGAATCTCGAGGGCGAGATTCATCTTAAGGGGGTAGGTTTGTAACATCCCAAATTTTCAATTTGGAATGTTATACATTAGGTCATCATGCATATCATATTTTCTCGCATTTTTTTTCGATCCTAGAAATTTCACGCAACTCAAGGACCCTCGGAGAGAGTTGGAAGTTTCATTGTTTTCATATTTGGGATTTTTCCAAATTTTGAAAAAGGATCATTGGATTATTTAAATTATCTTCATAAAGTTTTTCCTCCAAAAATATTTTGAGAGGGAATAATATGACTTTCCCAAGCAATTAGGAAAATGAAGATATTATAAATAAACCAAATTTGGTTTTGGAAGATTTATTTTGCTTAGGCAAAATGAGCATTTTAAAAATTTATGCATGTATATTGTTTTTAAAGTTCATTTTGTTCGACTCATTTTTAGGAGTCGGGAAAATTTGTTTTATTTAAATCCGAGATCGTTTGGTATTTTTTTATTTGTTTTGGTTTTAATTTTATTTAAAAAAACAGCGCCCCCCTGGACCGAGGCCCACTGCCCAAGCCCAAGCCAGCCCAGGCCAGGCGCCCAGCCCGCCCGCCTCCTCCTCGCCTGTGCGCTTGCCCGGCGGTGACCCGCCGCCGACGCCATCGCCGCCCTTGAGTCCCGCCGGACCAGCGCCTGCCCCTCCCAAGCCACCGCCGCCTCTTAAATACCCGGACCCCCCCCTCTCTCACCCCCACCCCGCGAGCCAGCGCCGCCCGCGCCCGCCTTGAAGCTCGCCGCCGCCGCCCGTGGGCCGCCGCCGCCGCGGCGTCGCCGCCGCCGTGGACCCGCCGCCCGACGCGAACCCGCCGCCCTCTCCCGAGCCCAGGCGCCCGCCGGCGTCGCGGAGGTAGCCACCGCCGCCCGCGCCGATTCGGTTTCTCCCGTGAACCGTCCGGTTTATTTAAAAAAAATGTTTGGTTTTTTTAAAAAAACCTAGATTGGTTTTTTTTTTTGGTTTCTTATTTACGGACGTTCACCGAACCGTTCGTTTCAATGAACACGTTCGTTGGATTAGTTCATTACTAACGTTCATTATTTAACTCATTAATCGTTTTTCTTTTTAATCGGATTTAATCCGTTATTCTCGATTTGATTTGGATCTGATTTTCAAAACTGTTTTATTTCTCGCTCGTTTATCGGAATCGGGTGATTCAAGCGCTGGAGTTTAAAGAATGAAACCGCCGTTCGACTACCCTACTTTCACAGAGTTTTGCTACTGTGAAATTTTGACCTAATTTCAGTTCGCTAAACCGAGGCGTTCTCTCTCGAGTTTCGACTTTCGGAGTTTGTTTTGATTCGATTCTTTTGCAACCAGGGTTCTTAAGTTGAACTTTCTGGTTAGATCTTTTATTCGAGATTTCCTGTGCATTAGATGAGTACTTATTGTATGCTTGTTGTTTGTCTGCGTTAGATCACCGGAGCCGCTTGTTATTTGAATCTCTAGGACTCGCGGATCATCGACAAGGCAAGTAACACTTGATCATATCTTTTCTCATACCCAGTTTTTATGCATTAGATCAAACCCTCAAACACTTGCATGATTAGGATCTAATTAAATTGTGGGTATTGGGAAGTAGATTGAGGTAGTACCTATTACTGTTTTACTTATGAAACCTTGGGAGTTACTTCTCGTTTGCTTGTTCATGCCATGCTATGCTAGTAGGCGTGGATTGGGTGAGTGAATATCCATGACAGATGTGAGATTGTTAATTAATGGTTTATCTAAGGTGGCAACCTAAACACACATCTGGGTGGATTGAGGCACTGGTTTCCATCAGGACTTACTGTATTTCTTGGACCGCCACCCGGGCTCTAAGGGATCATAAGATTATTCAAGCTGGAAACTTCCGTGTGCAGCCACAAGCCAATTATGGGCTCTGGCGTAGTTGACTAAGTCGTCACGAACTCTTACGGGTAGGCTAGCTGATGTAGGGGATGTAGGTTGGTACGGTCTACCCACATGTAAGGTGCTAAGCGCCACGAAAGACTATGTCTCGGTCATCCGTTTCTCAAACACCATGTAGTCACGAGAAACCAAGCGGAGGCGATCGAGTCTTGTGGGGAAAAGTCGCATAAACCTCTGCAGAGTGTATAAACTAATCATGATTAGCCGTGTCCCGGTTATGGACAATTTGAGTATCCGTATTTGATTATCATGTGAATCTCAACATGCTACTTCTAAATAAAAGTTATTGGGTTTTGATGAGTACTTTTAATTGGGATTGAGGATCTTGTCAACCATTCTCAATGTTTAACAACCACCATGATAGTTAAATAAAATTATTCCTTTGATGTAGGGAAAAATCAGCTTTATGCAAATGTAACAGAGAGCCTTACCACCAGCCATATATGCATGTAGTATAGGCTTATTCATTCATTGCTCTTATGTGTTACATTGCGGCATATTCCATGTCTTGACCCGTTTTGGCTGCAACTTTTCACGTTGCAGACTTTTCGAACGACGAGTAAGGTGTTAGGTCGTGGTTCTATACTCGGTGATGCCGTTGGAGTTGATGGACTCGCTTATCTTCCGAGCCTTCGCTGTTATTATTAGATGGCCTTAAGCCATATTATTGTATTCAGTTCCCTTGTGTACAACGATGTAATAAGTGTGTGATTGCTACTCTGCTATAAATCCTTGAAATCTTGTGTGGTGTCGGCATTCTTGATCCGGGGATGACACTGAGCACAGAGACTTGATCCATTTGGGTCTGGTCGCTACAGAATGGATCCTTTCTATAGAAGGAGTTTCTCTCGAAAGAAGTGAGTGGGAGAAAAGTAGAACTTGATGAGGTAACAGTACCAGCTCCCTTATTGGAAAATGGTTCATCACGAAATCGGTTCTGTGACACCTACACCAATTAGTGAGGAAGTTAATGATGATGATCATGAAACTTGGATCAAGTTTCTCTTGAACTACATAGGTCGACTAGAGTAAGATCTGCACCCGAGTGGTACGGTAATCCTATTCGGAAGTCATGTTACTTGACCATGGTGAACCTACAAACTATGAAGAAGCGATGGGGAGCCCAGATTCATAAAATGGCTGGAAGCCATGAAATCTGAGATGGGATCCATGTATGAGAACAAAGTATGGACTTTGGTTGACTTGCCCGATGATCGGCAAGCCATTGAGAATAAATGGATCTTTGAGAAGAAGACCGATGCTGATGGTAATGTAGCTGTCTATAAAGCTCGACTTGTTGCGAAAGGTTTTCGACAAGTTCAAGGGGTTGACTACGATGAGACTTTCTCACCCGTGGCGATGCTTAAGTCTGTCCGAATCATGTTAGCAATTGCTGCATTTTATGATTATGAAATTTGGCAAATGGATGTAAAACTGCATTCTTGAATGGATTTCTAGAAGAAGAGTTGTATATGATGCAACCAGAAGGTTTTGTTGATCCAAAAGGTGCTACCAAAGTGTGCAAGCTCCAGCGATCAATTTATGGTGCAGTGCAAGCCTCTCGGAGTTGGAATAAGCGCTTTGATAGTGTGATCAAAGCATATGGTTTTATCTGAGACTTTTGGAGAAGTCTGTATTTACAAGAAAGGGAGTGGGAGCTCTGTAGCATTTCGATATTATATGTGGACGACATATTATTAATTGAAAATGATATAGAATTTCTGGATAGCATAAAGGATACTTGAATAAAAGTTTTTCAATGAAAGACCTCGGTGAAGCTGCTTACATATTGGGCATCAAGATCTATAGAGATAGATCAAGGCGCTTAATTGGACTTTCACAAAGCACATACCTTGATAAAGTTTTGAAAAATTCAAAATGGATCAGGCAAAGAAAGGTTTTTTACTGTATTACAAGGTGTGAAATTGAGTCGACTCAATGCCCGACCACAGCAGAAGATAGAGAAAATGAAAGATGTTCCTATGCTTCAGCCGTAGGCTCTATCATGTATGCAATGCTGTGTACGGACACTGACGTATGCTTAGCAATAAGCTTGGCTGGAAGGTACCAAAGTAATCCAGAGTGGATCATTGGACAGTGGTCAAGAACATCCTGAAATACCTAAAAAGGACTAAGGATATGTTTCTCGTATATGGAGGTGACAAAGAGCTAGTTGTAAATGGTTACGTCGATGCAAGCTAAGACACTGATCCGGACGATTCTAAATCGCAAACCGGATACGTGTTTTTATTAAACGGTGGAGCTGTCAGTTGGTGCAGTTCTAAACAAAGCGTCGTGGCGGGATCTACATGTGAAGCGGAGTACATAGCTGCTTCGGAAGCAGCAAATGAAGGAGTCTGGATGAAAGAGTTCATTTCCGATCTAGGTGTCATACCTAGTGCATCGGGACCAATGAAGATCTTCTGTGACAATACTGGTGCAATTGCCTTGGCAAAGGAATCCAGATTTCACAAGAGGACCAAGCATATCAAGAGCGCTTCAATTCCATCCGGGACCAAGTCCGGTGGGAGACATAGAGATTTGCAGGATACATACGGATCTGAATATTGCAGACCCGTTGACTAAGCCTCTTCCTCGAGCAAAACATGATCAGCACCAAGACTCCATGGGTGTTAGAATCATTCTTGTGTATTCTAGATTATTGACTCTAGTGCAAGTGGGAGGCTGAAGGAAATATGCCCTAGAGGCAATAATAAAGTTATTATTTATTTCCTCATATCATGATAAATGTTTATTATTCATGCTAGAATTGTATTAACGGAAACATGATACATGTGTGAATACATAGACAAACATATAGTCACTAGTATGCCTCTACTTGACTAGCTCATTAATCAAAGATGGTTATGTTTCCTAACCATAGACATGTGTTGTTATTTGATTAATGGGATAACATCATTAGGAGAATGATGTGATTGACATGACCCATTCCGTTAGCCTAGCACTTGATCGTTTAGTATATTGCTATTGCTTTCTTCATGACTTATACATGTTCCGGTAACTATGAGATTATGCAACTCCGTTTACGGAGGAACACTTTGGTACTACCAAGCGTCACTGGCGTAAATGGGTGATTATAAAGGAGTACTACAGGTGTCTCCAAAGGTACATGTTGGGTTGGCGTATTTCGAGATTAGGTTTTGTCACTCCGATTGTTGGAGAGGTATCTCTGGGCCTTCTCGGTAATACACATCATATAAGCCTTGCAAGCATTGCAACTAATAAGTTAGTTGCGGTATGATGTATTACTGAGCGAGTAAAGAGACTTGCGTAGCGAGATTGAACTAGGTATTGGATACCGACGATCGAATCTCGGGCAAGTAACATACCGATGACAAAGGGAACAACGCATGTCGTTATGCGGTTTGACCGATAAAGATCTTCGTAGAATATGTAGGAACCAATATGGGCATCCAGGTTCCGCTATTGGTTATTGACCAAGAATAGTTCTCGGTCATGTCTACATAGTTCTCGAACCGTAGGGTCCGCACGCTTAAGGTTTCGATGGCGGTTATATTATGAGTTTACATGTTTGGATGTACGAAGGAGTTGAGTCCGGATGAGATCGGGGACATGACGAGGAGTCTCGAAATGGTCGAGATGTAAAGATTCATATATTGGATGATATGTTTAGGCCAAGGGTCAAGCCCATGAGGCTTTAGGTCGGTGCAAAAGGAGTTTTGCGGAGGCCGGGGCCAACGCCGGAGACCTGGCGTCGGCCTGGGCAGACGCCAAGGATTGTGGCGTTTGGTCACGGAGAGTCAGTGGGACTCTTGCCTTTCGGGCAAAACCGACTTTGAGGAGGCTTTTGCTCCAAGTTTCGACCGGGGCTCAACATATAAATAGAGGGCAGGGCTAGCACCAAAGAGACAACAATTGATCCTTGGATCTCTTAGCCGTGTCGGTGCCCCCTCCACCATATTCCACCTCGGTCATATCGTCGCGGAGTTTAAGCGAAGCCTGCATGATGAGCATCATCATCGTCACTGCGCCGTCGTCTTGTGGAACTCATCCCGACACTTTGCTGGATCGGAGTCCGGGGATCGTCATCGAGCTGAATGTGCGCTGAACTCGGAGGTGCCGTGCGTTACGTGCTTGGATCGGTCGGATGGTGAAGGCGTCGACTACATCAACAGCGTTGTCATAACGCTTTCGCCACGGTCTCACGAGTGCGTGGACAATACTCTCCCTCTCGTTGCTATGCCATCACCATGATCTTGCGTGTGCGTAGGGAATTTTTGAAATTACTCGTTCCCCATGATGGCATCCGAGCCTGGTTTTATGCATTGATGTTATATGCACGAGTAGAACACAAGTGAGTTGTGGGCGATACAAGTCATCTGCTTACCAGCATGTCATACTTTTTTTGGCGGTATTGTGAGATGAAGCGGCCGGACTAACATTACGCCAGCGCTTACGCGAGACTGGTTTCACCGCTGCGAGCACTCGTTGCTTAAAGGTGATTGGCGGGTGTTTGTCTCTCTCACTTTAGTTGAACCGAGTGTAGCTCGCCCGGTCCTTGCGAAGGTTAAAACAGCACCAACTTGACAAACTATCGTTGTGGTTTTGATGCGTAGGTAAGAACGGTTCTTGCTCAGCCCGTAGCAGCCACGTAAAACTTGCAACAACAAAGTAGAGGGCGTCTAACTTGTTTTTGAAGGGCATGTTGTGATGTGATATGGTCAAGGCGTGATGCTATATTTTATTGTATGAGATGATCATGTTTTGTAACGAGTTATCGGCAATGGCGAGGAGCCATATGGTTGTCGCTTTATTGTATGAAATGCAAAAGCCATGTAATTGCTTTACTTTATCACTAAGCGGTAGCGATAGTCGTAGAAGCAATAGTTGGCGAGGCGACAACGATGCTATGATGGAGATCAAGGTGTCGCGCCGGTGGCGATGGTGATCACGACGGTGCTTGGAGATGGAATCACAAGCACAAGATGATTATGGCCATATCATATCACTTATATTGATTGCATGTGATGTTTATCCTTTATGCATCTTATCTTGCTTTGATTGACGGTAGCATTTTAAGATGATCTCTCACTAAAATTATCAAGGCGTGTTCTCCTGAGTATGCACCGTTGCCAAAGTTCGTCGTGCCTAGACACCACGTGATGATCGGGTGTGATAAGCTCTACGTCCATCTACAACGGGTGCAAGCCAGTTTTGCACACGCAGAATACTCAGGTTAAACTTGACGAGCCTAGCATATGCAGATATGGCCTCGGAACACGGAGACCGAAATGTCGAGTGTGAATCATATAGTAGATATGATCAACATAGTGATGTTCACCATTGAAAACTACTCCATCTCACGTGATGATCGATTATGGTTTAGTTGATTTGGATCACATAATCACTTAGATGACTAGAGAGATGTCTATCTAAGTGGGAGTTCTTAAGTAATATGATGAATTGAACTTAAATTTATCATGAACTTAGTACTGATAGTATTTTGCTTGTCTATGTTTCTTTGTAGATAGATGGCTCGTCTTTGTTGTTCCGTTGAATTTTAATGCGTTCCTTGAGAAAGCAAAGTTGAAAGATGATGGTAGCAATTACGGACTGGGTCCGTAATTTGAGGATTGTCCTTATTGCTGCACGGAAGAATTACGTCCTAGAAGCACCGCTGGGTGCGAACCTCTGCAGAACAACGCCGAAGTTGTGAGCGTCGACGAGCAAAGCTGATGACTACTCTATAGTTCGATGTGCCATGCTTTACGGCTTAGAACCGGGTCTTCAACGGCGTTTTGAGCGTCATGGAGCATATGAGATGTTCCAAGAGTTGAAGTTAATATTTCAAGCAAATGCCGGATTGAGAGATATGAAGTCTCCAATAAGTTCTATAGCTGCAAGATGGAGAGAATAGTTCTATAAGTGAGCATATACTCAAAATATCTGGGTATAATAATCACTTGATTCAACTGGGAGTTAATCTTCCGGATGACAGCGTCATTGACAGAATTCTCCAATCACGCCACCAAGCTACAAGAGCTTCGTGATGAACTATAATATGCAAGGGATGAACAAAACAATTCCGAGCTCTTCGCAATGCTAAAAGCTGCGGAGGTAGAAATCAGAAGGAGCATCAAGTGTTGATGGTCAACAAGACCACTAGTTTCAAGAAAAAGGGCAAAGGGAAGAAGAAGGGAACTTCAAAAGAACAGCAATAAAGTTGCTGCTCAAGAGAAGAAACCCAAGTCTGGACCTAAGCTGAAGCTGTGTGTTTCTCTGCAAACAAACTGGTCCTTTGGAAGCGGAACTGCCCCAAGTATTTGGCGGATAAGAAGGATGGCAAGGTGAACAAAGGTATATGTGATATACATGTTATTGATGTGTACCTTACTAGAGCTCGTAGTAGCTTTGGGTATTTGATACTGGTTACATTGCTAATATTTGCAACTCAAAGCAGGACTACGGAATAAGCGAGCACTTTGGCAAAGGGCGAGGTGACGATGCGCGTGGGAAGCGGTTCCAAAGTCGATGTGATCGCGGTCGGCACGCTACCTCTACATCTACCTTGGGATTAGTTTTAGACCTAAATAATTGTTATTTCGTGCGGCGTTGAGCATGAACATTATATCTGGATCTTGTTTGATGCGAGGCGGTTATTCATTTAAATCAGAGAATAATGGTTGTTCTATTTATATGAGTAATATCTTTTATGGTCATGCACCCTTGAAGAGTGGTCTATTTTATTAAATCTCGATAGTAGTAATACACATATTCATAATGTCGAAGCCAAAAGATGCAGAGTTAATAATGATAGCGCAACTTATTTGTGGCACTTGCCGTTTAGGTCATATCGGTGTAAAGCGCATGAAGAAACTCCATCTTGATGGACTTTTGGAATCACTTGATTATGAATCACTTGGTACTTGCGAACCGTGTCTCATAGGCAAGATGACTAAAACACCGTTCTCGGTTCTATGGAGAGAGCAACAGATTTGTTGGAAATCATACATCTGAGATGTATGTGGTCCGATGAATGTTGAAGCTCGTGGCGGATATCGTTATTTTCTCACCTTCACAGATGATTTAAGCAGATATGGGTATATCTTCTTAATGAAGCATAAATCTGAAACATTTGAAAAGTTCAAAGAATTTGAGTGAAGTTGAAAATCATCGTAACAAGAAAATAAAATTTCTACGATCTGATCGTGGAGGAGAATATTTGAGTTCTGAGTTTGGTCTACATTTGAAAAATTGCGGAATAGTTTCGCAACTAACGCCACTGGAACACCACAGCGTAATGGTGTGTCCGAGCGTTATGTCGTACTTTACTAGATATGGTGCAATCTATCATGTCTCTTACCGATTTACAGCTATCGTTTTGGGGTTATGCTTTAGAGGCGGCCGCATTCACGTTAAATAGGGCACCATCAAAATCCGTTAAGGCGACTCCTTATGAACTATGGTTTGGCAAGAAACCAAAGTTGTCGTTCTGAAAGTTTGGGGCTGCGATGCTTATGTGAAAAACTTCAACCTGATAAGCTTGAACCCAAATCGGAAAATGTGTCTTCATAGGATACCCAAAGGAAACAGTTGGGTACACCTTCTATCACAGATCCGAAGGCAAGACATTCGTTGCTAAGAATGGATCCTTTCTATAGAAGGAGTTTCTCTCGAAAGAAGTGAGTGGGAGAAAAGTATAACTTGATGAGGTAACATACCAGCTCCCTTATTGGAAAATGGTTCATCACGAAATCGGTTCTGTGACACCTACACCAATTAGTGAGGAAGTTAATGATGATGATCATGAAACTTGAGATCAAGTTTCTCTTGAACTCGAGGTCAACTAGAGTAAGATCCGCACTTTGAGTGGTACGGTAATCCTATTCGGAAGTCATGTTACTTGACCATGGTGAACCTACAAACTATGAAGAAGCGATGGTGAGCCCAGATTCCATAAAATGGCTGGAAGCCATGAAATCTGAGATGGGATCCATGTATGAGAACAAAGTATGGACTTTGGTTGACTTGCCCGATGATCGGCAAGCCATTGAGAATAAATGGATCTTTAAGAAGAAGGCTGCTGATGGTAATGTAGCTGTCTATAAAGCTCGACTTGTTGCGAAAGGTTTTCGACAAGTTCAAGGGGTTGACTACGATGAGACTTTCTCACCGTAGCGATGCTTAAGTCTGTCCGAATCATGTTAGCAATTGCTGCATTTTATGATTATGAAATTTGGCGAATGGATGTAAAAACTGCATTCTTGAATGGATTTCTAGAAGAAGAGTTGTATATGATGCAACCAGAAGGTTTTGTTGATCCAAAAGGTGCTAACAAAGTGTGCAAGCTCCATCGATCAATTTATGGTGCGGTGCAAGCCTCTCGGAGTTGGAATAAGCGCTTTGATAGTGTGATCAAAGCATATGGTTTTATCTGAGACTTTTGGAGAAGCTTTGTATTTACAAGAAAGGAGTGGGAGCTCTGTAGCATTTCGATATTATATGTGGACGACATATTATTAATTGAAAATGATATAGAATTTCTGGATAGCATAAAAGGATACTTGAATAAAAGTTTTTCAATGAAAGACCTCGGTGAAGCTGCTTACATATTGGGCATCAAGATCTATAGAGATAGATCAAGGCGCTTAATTGGACTTTCACAAAGCACATACCTTGATAAAGTTTTGAAAAATTCAAAATGGATCAGGCAAAGAAAGGTTTTTTACCTGTATTACAAGGTGTGAAATTGAGTCAGACTCAATGCCCGACCACAGCAGAAGATAGAGAGAAAATGAAAGATGTTCCCTATGCTTCAGCCGTAGGCTCTATCATGTATGCAATGCTGTGTACCAGACACTGCGTATGCTTAGCAATAAGCTTGGCTGGAAGGTACCAAAGTAATCCAGAGTGGATCCTTTGGACAGCGGTCAAGAACATCTGAAATACCTAAAAAGGACTAAGGATATGTTTCTCGTATATGGAGGTGACAAAGAGCTAGTTGTAAATGGTTACGTCGATGCAAGCTAAGACACTGATCCGGACGATTCTAAATCGCAAACCGGATACGTGTTTTTATTAAGCAGTGGAGCTGTCGGTTGGTGCAGTTCTAAACAAAGCGTCGTGGCGGGATCTACATGTGAAGCGGAGTACATAGCTGCTTGAGCGACAAATGAAGGAGTCTGGATGAAAGAGTTCATTTCGATCTAGGTGTCATACCTAGTGCATCGGGACCAATGAAGATCTTCTCGTGACAATTTGGTGCAATTGCCTTGGCAAAGGAATCCAGATTTCACAAGAGGACCAAGCATATCAAGAGGCGCTTCAATTCCATCCGGGACCAAGTCCGGTGGGAGACATAGAGATTTGCAAGATACATACGGATCTGAATATTGCAGACCCGTTGACTAAGCCTCTTCCTCGAGCAAAACATGATCAGCACCAAGACTCCATGGGTGTTAGAATCATTCTTGTGTATTCTAGATTATTGACTCTAGTGCAAGTGGGAGGCTGAAGGAAATATGCCCTAGAGGCAATAATAAAGTTATTATTTATTTCCTCATATCATGATAAATGTTTATTATTCATGCTAGAATTGTATTAACGGAAACATGATACATGTGTGAATACATAGACAAACATATAGTCACTAGTATGCCTCTACTTGACTAGCTCATTAATCAAAGATGGTTATGTTTCCTAACCATAGACATGTGTTGTTATTTGATTAATGGGATCACATCATTAGGAGAATGATGTGATTGACATGACCCATTCCGTTAGCCTAGCACTTGATCGTTTAGTATATTTCTATTGCTTTCTTCATGACTTATACATGTTCCGGTAACTATGAGATTATGCAACTCCGTTTACGGAGGAACACTTTGGTACTACCAAGCGTC
>JAHIAM010003035.1:0-35648 GCA_021605205.1 Aegilops longissima
TTCCAGTCTTCTCTTCGTTTACTCCTTTGCAAGAGCTCATGGAGGCGGACTCATGGGACACTTTGGACGCGACAAGACATTCGCCACGCTCTCCAACAACTACTTTTGGCCCAAGATGTTCCGTGACGTACAACGCTTCACCAACCGATGCTATACATGTCGCAAAGCTAAGTCTAAAGCTCAATCTCATGGTCTTTACATGCCTCTTCCTATTCCATATCAACCATGGGAAGACATTAGCATGGATTTTGTACTTGGTTTGCCTAGGACTCAAAATGGCAAGGATTCCGTGTTTGTTGTTGTGGATAGATTTTCTAAGATGGCACATTTCATTCCTTGCAACAAGATAGACGATGCTTCACATGTTGCAAATCTCTTTTGTAGGGAAATCTTGCGACTCCATGGAGTACCAAAGACAATCGTCTCCGATCGTGGACGTCAAGTTTTGAGTTACTTTTGGAAGACCCTATGCGCCAAGCTTCGGAATCAAGCTATTGTTCTCCTCGGCATACCATCCGCAAACCGACGGCCAAACGGAGGTGACGAACCGCACACTATCCACTCTACTTCGTGTCTTGATCAAGAAGAACATCAAGGAGTGGGAAGCATGTCTACCCATCGCCGAAAGCACGCCTACAATCGTGCAAGACATTCAACTACTGGCAAGTCCCCTTCGAGGTCGCTCTACGGTTTCAACCCGTTGTCCCCATTGGACATTCTACCACTCCTCTCCAAGAGCGCACCAACATGGATGCAAGTGAACGAGCAAGCTACATCAAGAAGATGCACGAAGATACAAGGCACACAATTGGCGCCAAGTACAACGCCAAGCAAACAAGCTCAACGCCAACAAGCAACCCATCGTCTTCAACATTAGCGATCAAGTGTGGCTACACCTTCAAGGACCGCTTCCCCAAAGAACGCAAGTCAAACTTCTCCCCGAGCCGATGGCCCTTTCAAAGTGCTGACGCTTACAACGACAATGCTTACAAAATCGACATATCTCGCGACAAGTACAACGTGGCGACATCTTCAACGTCAAGGACCTTGCACCTGTCCATGGAGATGAAGTTTTGATCCGATGTCGGATCTCTCCCAAGGGGGAGATGATGCGGAGCAGCCCTCACTCATCCCCACAGACGTGCCTACATCTCCCTCAACACCACGGGACCCATGACAAGAGGCCGAGCTAAGGCTATTGAAGATAAGGTGAACTCGCTCCTATCCGAACTTCTTATTTCTACCCGTGAGACATGGCTACTACCTCATTGAAACTCATGCGTGATCGGTACATGGAGGCGAACCAAGGATCTACTACTTGCAAGAGCCAAGACGGCGAGAACCCCAAGTATGTCGAAGAGGAAGAAGGATGCACTGGCTTACAGGACACGGACGTCAAACCCCTCCTCCGGACGTCCGAGGCGATTCCAAACCACGGACGTCTGACGCCCTCGGACGTCCGGAACTTCGTCACCGAATCAAACCTACGGACGGCCGGAGCTGACCGGACGTCCGGACGACCATCACCCGAGCGGATCTATGGACGAGCCAAGATGCCTCCGGACGTCCGGACCCTCTGAAGCCCCCGGACGGCCCGCCCGCCACGGACGACGGCAAACACACCTCTGGCAGAGAAGAATAGGCAGACGTCCGAACAACGTCCGGACGGCCGAACCTCCCGAGCCTCCGGACGTCAAGCGCCTTCCGGACGTCGACGCTGATGCGGGCTGAAGCCCATGTACCCCTTCGTTTGACTTCCATTTGCACTAAGACTATAAATAGGACCCTTCCATCTCCTAGTTAGGGTTAGCTTTGGATTTGCTCATATTTGGTGTGAGAGCCTTTACTCATCCACTTGGCTACTTCTCCTTCGAGATCGGGACCTCTGGAGAAGATCCCCAAGCGGATTCAAGACCCCCTCCTAGGGTGGACCCTCAAGACCTCCTCTCGGAGAAAAACGGCTACCCTTGTATCCTGCCCTTTGTTGTCCTTGAATCTTGTGTCACTCTATGTGTTTGATAATCTAGCACTTGTGTGATCGTTTTCTTGTCGGTTGAGTGACCTCTCTCTCGTTCTCCCCGTGTTTTCCCCCGTGTTCTTCCGCTCGTTCTTCGTGTTCCTCGTAGGGATTCTCTCCAAGCGTGAAAGATCGTCAACCTAGGGTTCTGCCCTATATCACTCTTCCTCCATATATACAGCCCTTAGGGCACCGTTTAGACCTTGGGTTTTGTTTAGATTAAAAGTTCGCCATAGCTGCAACTTCGCGTACCGTTTGTGTTCAATCTGACCGGCACAAAGCGTCACAGAACCCCACCTTGATCAATAAAGCTTTCATCTTATATTCGCAATATCCAGATTGCAATCTCAGTTTCTTGCTTGTTCTTCGTTTGCTCGCAGGAAGCAGACCTCGTGGTCGTTGATCGTGTTCGGCGTGGTCAATAACCTCTCGGAGTTGGTTTAGCGATTGCTAAGGCGCGACGTCCTCGCAGACGTTAAGTAGTCGGATCGTCAAAGTCGATTTCCTCAAAGCGAAAACCAACATCTCATCGAAAGACGGGACACCTTTGCCTCTATCAAGTGGTATCAGATTTTCAGGTTGCTCGGTGAGATTTTACAGTTTTTTCGAGATTAGATCGAGTCTGTTCTTCATACCTAAAGTCCACGAAAAAGCCACAAAAAAATTAGGGTTAGTTCATCATATCCGAACCAATCTGAGCCTTTGCATAATCTTTTTAGGGTTTTTGCTTTGTTGAATTTATGTTGCATCGTCGTGTCAAGTTGCTGGTCTTAGAGTCTAGTCTTTTAGAGTTTGAGTTCGGTCATAAGTTGTCACGCCGCCGCACGCTTTCATCATCATCGCCTTGCCATCTACCACCATTGCTTATCCGCCACCGCTCTGAATCCGTATCCATATACCACCACCAATCCGTATCCATATACCACCACCGCTACCATATACCACCACATTGTCATATACCACCACCATATATCCACCACCCATCCGAAGTTCCTTGCATATTAGGTTTTGTTTAGATTAAAGTTCAAGCCATAGCTGCAACCCGCGTGCATTTCGTTTGTGTTCAACGACCAGACAAAGGCGTCATAGAACCCCACCTTGATCAATAAAGCTTTCATCTTATATTCGCAATATCCAGATTGCAATCTCAGTTTCTTTCTTGTTCTTCGTTTGCTGGTAGGAAACAGACCCTCGTGGTCAGGTTGATCGTGCTCCGGCGTGGTCAATAACCTCTCGGAGTTGGTTTAGCGATTGCTAAGGCGCGACGTTGATAGAGGCAAAGGTGATGAGGACATGACTACCTTGGATGAGACCAAAAATATTGCATACATGCATATTTCTCAGGTGATTTCTAGTGCAAACTATTCAATAATATATTTATGTTATCCAGGACAAAAATACTTCACAAACTTTTGTGCCATGTCTAATTGCAGGTGTATGGGACATTTGTACAATCCACATATGAAGATAAGGGAGAAAGAGATGTTTACCTGCTGTTCAAAAAGTTCTCTCACGTCACTTTTGGCCCAAGAGAAGATAGAGTCCAAGTCTCTCACGTTCGGACTCAGATTCGGACTGCACAGACATACCTGACTCAAAACGTCTATAACTTTTCATACGGACTCCAAATTGGTTGATTCTTTTTTGTTGGAAAATAGATTTCGTGCATTTTCCAACCCAATTGGAATCACCTTAAAATCCGTCCGGAGCGTTGAGTTATAGACGAAACAATCTGATGCTGCAGCAGAATCCGAGTCAAACTACAAGTCCAAAGGTGTTACGTCACCTCCGCTTGGGCCCATTGGCGTTGTACGACCTAGGGTTAGTTTTAGGCTGCCTTGGGACGTCCTCCCACCTCCTTGGCCGCCACACCTTGCTCCTATATAAGTAGATCCATCTAGTAGCTTTTCCTTGGGATTTGTTTAGTTAAAGTTAGCCATTGCAACCGTGTACTTCGTTTGTGTCCAACGACCAGGCCAAGACCGCTTACGGATCCCCGTTTATCAATACTTCATATATATTCGCAATATTCAGATTGCATTATCATATTCTTGCTTGTTCTTCGATTGCTTGCAGGAATAGACCTTCGTGGTCGTTGATCGTGCTTCCGGCATCGTCAGTAACCTCGGAGATTGGTTTAGCGATTGCTAAGGCGCAACGTCGTGCATGTTTGTAGTCGGATCGTCAAAGTCGTCTCCACCAAATCGATAGTTATCATCTCATCGAAGATCGGGACACCTCGCCTCTATCAAGTGGTATCAGTTTTCAGGTTGCTCGGTGAGATTTTCCATTATCCTAGATTCGATTTATTTTCTTACCAATTGTCCAAGAAAAGCCACAAAAAAGTTAGATCTATTCATCATTTGTCCTAGCCAGTCAAGCCTTTGCAATTTTCTTTTCATTGTTTGCATTATTGAATTATCGTTTGCATCGTGGTGTCGAGTTGCTGGTCTTAGTGTCTTGTTCCTTTAGAGTTTGAGTTCTGTTCACATTAGTCACGCCGCCGCTGCATCATTATCCCTTCCGCTGTCCACCATCCCATCCATTAATTTCCATCACGTGCTCGCATTGTTCATTCACGTCATAATCATAGTTGAGGTCATTCACATCTTCGCTTTGATCCAATCTGCATCTTATCCGGTTTGTCTTGGAAGAGGAGAAAAAAAGATAGAAAAAAAGAGAGAAAAGGAAAAAAAAAGGAAAGAAAAAAAAAAAAGAGAGAAGAAAAGAAAAAAAGCGTGAGAAAAAAAAAAGAGAGAAAAAAAACGGATCTATCTAGAATCAATCTCGTACCTGAATTCGGATTGGAATCTGTTTTTGACTGTTCAGTAAAACAGGTGTATCTTCCTCATATGAAGTCCGTTTTGACTCCGTGAGTACTCAAATTAAAGCTAGAGACGAGGCGCATCTAAATAGTTGCAGAAGCTAGTTCAATATTTGACACCTCAAAATCGGCTTCTAAATAGGTGTTTTTGCCCTCCAAGTTCGTGAACACAGCTTGTTCCAATTTTTCAGGCCAGTTTTAGAATTCTTTGACTCCTCATATCAACTCGGAATTGAGTGATTCTTTTTGCATTGGAAAGCTTGAGTTAGTAGAATTCTTTGAAAGAATTTATCAGAAAATTGGCTCAAACTTTTCAAGAGGAAAGTTGAGAGAGAGTTGTTGTATGTCCTGCTTGGCGGTTGTTTTCATCATTATCTTCACTGCCGTTGTGATCTTCACTTATATCTTGCTGTCAAGAGCTACTTAGTATCCTTCATTGATGCTAGTTGTGCTATGCCGTGACCTCATTAGTGTTCTAGGCTCGCGTCTCTAGTCCGGTCTAGCCTAGGACCACCACAGATCCGTCGTTGAGCGTTTATTCAACATTGCATCTTTAAATTGATTATTGCTAATCTTTTGCTACCATATATAGCCAACCCAGCTCCACATATTTCTACACGTGTATCGTGACGCTCCCCGGCAATCGCTTTACTCAATATTCGGAGTTACTTGACACCGCTGGTTGCCGATCACCCTTTTTGCATGGTAAGAACTTGTAAGACATTGATATTTGCTTTATTGTGAGCGTTTTACCACCACATCCTAGTAGTTATATGAACATTATTTTTGGATTTTGTTTCTTGTTCTACTAATCATGACAGGATCGAGTCAATTCATGGGCTTTGTCGATCGCGGAGACATGCCACCACCTATGCAAATACCACAACCAATCACGAGAGGTGCACAAACATCCAAATGCACATGATCAGGTTCATGTTTCTATACCACCATTTAATGGCGTTTTAGACCTCCTTTATATATTGAATGGGAGTTAGACATAAATAATATATTTGCTTCCCATAATTTTGATGAGCGTAAAAAGTTATGGTTGCGGTTGGTTCTTTCACTGGTTATGCTCTAGTTTGGTGGAGTGAATATTGTCGGTTACACCCTGATTATGTACCTAATACTTGGGATGATTTAAAACATGTCATGAGAGATAGATTAAATCGATGTTTATTATACTCGTGGCATGATTAAAAAACTGGAACATTTAAAACAAGGTAGTGACACCGTAACAAAATATTATGATGATTTACAAACTACCTTGTTGCACTCATTTTAGAAGAAAGTGAAGAAGATTTTATGGATAGGTTTTGGGAGGATTAAACCATAATATTCAGGAGATACTAATTCATGAAGAGTGTTATCCTATGGACCATTTGTTTACGTCTTGCTTGCAAAGCTGAACAGGAAATAAAACGACGTGTTGCCCACAAGGAGAACAAGCGCCACGGTGCACATTCCAACTGTTGATACAGATGTTTATTCAACTACTAGGCGTACTATGACAACCACATCCGTTGTTGCGAGGACTACATCATCTCCACCATGTGACACATCACCATCGAGAGTGCCTGCATCATCTGAGTTGACTATAAGAGGTAATGACAAAGGTACAGATTTTCCACTTTTACATGAGAATGATGCATGCCTAGTTAACTTGAATACATCATGTGTTGAGCTACCCACTACTTTGATCACACCACCTATTTTAGAGGATTCTATTGATAATTTGACTTTGCCATGTGATCAAACAACTGAAATACCAACAATTTTGAGAGCACCCATTGAATTAACTATTGATGCAAAAGAATCAATGTTTAATCATTTTGATCGACCTCTAATCTTGGTGATGATTCTGTGTCGAATGACTCATTGCATGTTTGCTTATCTAAGCATGTGGTAGCATGTAAATTTGATTCAAATAAGGTTTATTCACCAATGTTGGGATGGTTTAATGATGAACATTGTCAATCTCTTGAAATAAATAAGAGCTTCACTTATATGTGCAAACTGAGTTGCAGTATTTTCAAGCCTTCTAGTTCTTGTGCTAATTTGTTGGCTTTAGATTTTATGAACTATGCAAGTTACTCATCTATTCATGTGTCATATATGCAAAAATCAAGGAAGTAAAATGGATGGCGTATACATATACAACATGTACACCTTGTCTCTTTTGTTAGCCACATTTCAGATTAAGCAACGCCGAGGACGGCTTTGTTTTCAAAAAGGGAGGATGATGAGGACATGACTACCTTGGATGAGACCAAAATATTGCATACATGCATATTTCTCAGGTGATTTCTAGTGCAAACTATTCAATAATATATTTATGTTATCCGGACAAAAATACTTCACAAACTTTTGTGCCATGTCTAATTGCAGGTGTATGGGACATTTGTACAATCCACATATGAAGATAAGGGAGAAAGAGATGTTTACCTGCTGTTCAAAAGTTCTCTCATGTCACTTTTGGCCCAAGAGAAGATAGAGTCCAAGTCTCTCACGTTCGGACTCGGATTCGGACTACACAGACATACCTGACTCAAAACGTCTATAACTTTTCATACGGACTCCAAATTGGTTGATTCTTTTTTTGTTGGAAAATAGATTTCGTGCATTTTCCAACCCAATTGGAATCACCTTAAAATCCGTCCGGAGCGTTGAGTTATAGACGAAACAATCTGATGCTGCAGCAGAATCCGAGTCAAACTACAAGTCCAAAGGTGTTACGTCACCTCCGCTTGGGCCCATTGGCCTTGTACGACCTAGGGTTAGTTTTAGGCTGCCTTGGGACGTCCTCCCACCTCCTTGGCCGCCACCCCTTGCTCCTATATAAGTAGATCCATCTAGTAGCTTTTCCTTGGGATTTGTTTAGTTAAAGTTAGCCATTGCAACCGTGTATGCCGTTTGTGTCCAACGACCAGGCCAAGACCGCTTACGGATCCCCACGTTTATCAATACTTCATATATATTCGCAATATTCAGATTGCATTATCATATTCTTGCTTGTTCTTCGATTGCGTGCAGGAATAGACCTTCGTGGTCAGGCTGATCGTGCTTAAGCATCGTCGGTAACCTCGAGGAGATTGGTTTAGCGATTGCTAAGGCATAGCGTCGTGCATGTTTGTAGTCGGATCGTCAAAGTCGTCTCCACCAAATCGATAATTATCATCTCATCGAAAGATCGGGACACCCTCGCCTCTATCAAAAGGTGTCCCGATGTTTCGATGAGATGGTGGCTATCGTTTCTGTGGGAGTCGACCTTGGCGATCCGACTATTTAACGTCTTGACGTCGCGCTTTAGCAATCGCTAAACCAACTTCCGAGGGTTATTGACCACCGAGCACGATCAACCTGACCACGAGGGCCTGTTTTCTGCGAGCAAAGCGAAGAACAAGCAAGAAACTGAGATTGCAATCTGGATATTGCGAATATAAGATGAAAGCTTTATTGATCAAGGTGGGGTTACGTGACGCCTTTGTCTGGTCGTTGAAACAAACGGCAAGTGCAAGTTGCAGCTATGGCGAACTTTTAATCTAAATAAAACCCAAGGTCTAAACGGTGCCCTAAGGGCTGTATATATGGAGGAAGAGGGGGGGAATTTCGTGGCCCTTGGTGGAGGGGTCCGAAATCAACCCTAACTCTTGTTTCTCCGCACATACGGACTCTAAAAACAGCCTATACTTAAGTATTTCGAAATTACATGGGCCTGGCCCAATAATAAGGTGACGCAGCACCTAGAATAGCCTATGGACGAATATTATGAAGTGGCATCTTGTATCTTTCGTCCAAGGCCTCATGCACTCATTAGGGTGGCTTCAAAGTCCTGGAATCATCACTTGTAACTCCGTTCTTGTTCCCCTTGCGCATGCCAACATCTCCATGCTTGAACTTGCTCCAAGGTTCATCTTTCTTGTCCATGGTAGGACCTTCATTTGTAAGCAAAACAAATGTATCCAATTTAGGCAGCATCATTGATATAGGGCGGAACCCTATGTGGACGATCTTTCACGTTTGGAGAGAATCCCTACGAGGAACACGAAGAACGAGCGGAAGAACACGAGGAAATCACGGGGAAAACAAGAGAGGGATCACTTAACCGACAAGAAATTAATCACACAAGCGCTAGTTCGATGAACACATAGAGTGGCACAAGATTCAAGAACAATAAAGGTAAAGATACAAGGGTAGCCGTTCTTCTCCGAGAGGAGGTCTTGATGGGTCCACCCTAGGAGGGGGTCTTGAATCCGCTTGGGGGATCTTCTCCGTAGAGGTCCTGATCTCAAAAGGAGAAGTAGCCAAGTGGATGAGCAAAGGCTCTCACACCGAAATATGAGCAAATCCAAAGCTAACCCTCAAAAGGTGGGGAAGAAAGAGTATATATAGTCTAGGGGGCGAAGGGGTACTGATGAGGACATGACTACCTTGGATGAGACCAAAAATATTGCATACATGCATATTTCTCAGGTGATTTCTAGTGCAAACTATTCAATAATATATTTATGTTATCCAGGACAAAAATACTTCACAAACTTTTGTGCCATGTCTAATTGCAGGTGTATGGGACATTTGTACAATACACATATGAAGATAAGGGAGAAAGAGATGTTTACCTGCTGTTCAAAAGTTCTCTCACGTCACTTTTGGCCCAAGAGAAGATAGAGTCCAAGTCTCTCACGTTCGGACTCAGATTCGGACTGCACAGACATACCTGACTCAAAACGTCTATAACTTTTTCATACGGACTCCAAATTGGTTGATTCTTTTTTGTTGGAAAATAGATTTCATGCATTTTCCAACCCAATTGGAATCACCTTAAAATCCGTCCGGAGCGTTGAGTTATAGACGAAACAATCTGATGCTGCAGCAGAATCCGAGTCAAACTACAAGTCCAAAGGTGTTACGTCACCTCCGCTTGGGCCCATTGGCCTTGTACGACCTAGGGTTAGTTTTAGGCTGCCTTGGGACGTCCTCCCACCTCCTTGGCCGTCACCCCTTGCTCCTATATAAGTAGATCCATCTAGTAGCTTTTTCCTTTGGATTTGTTTAGTTAAAAGTTAGCCATTGCAACTTCGTGTACTTCGTTTGTGTCCAACGACCAGACCAAGACCGCTTACGGATCCCCACCTTAATCAATACTTCATATATACTCGCAATATTCAGATTGCTTTATCTTATTCTTGCTTGTTCTTTGATTGCTTGCAGGAATAGACCTTCGTGGTCAGGTTGATTGTGCTCCGGCGTAGTCAATAACCTCTCGGAGTTGGTTTAGCGATTGCTAAGGCGCAACGTCGTGCACGTTTGTAGTCGGATCGTCAAAGTCGACTCCACCAAATCGATAATTATCATCTCATTGAAAGATCGGGACACCCTCGCCTCTAGCAAGTGGTATCACGTGCTACGCACTGTTCATTGTCATAATCATAGTTGAGGTCATTCACATCTTCGCCTGATCCAATCTGCATCTTATCAAGTTTGTCTTGGAAAGAGGGAGAAAAAAAAAGATAGAGAAAAAAAAAGAGAAAAAAAAAAAGAAAAAAAAAAAAGAAAAAGAGAGAGAAAAAAAAAAAAGCGTGAGAAAAAAAAAAGAGAGGAAAAAAAACCCGGATCTATCTAGAATCAATCTCGTACCTGAATTCGGATTGGAATCTGTTTTGCGCACTGTTCAGTAAAACAGGTGTATCTTCCTCATACGAAGTCCGTTTTGACTCCGTGAGTACTCAAATTAAAGCTAAAGACGAGGCGCATCTAAATAGTTGCAGAAGCTAGTTCAATATTTGACACCTCAAAATCGGCTTCTAAATAGGTGTTTTTGCCTTTGAAGTTCGTGAACACAGCTTGTTCCAATTTTTCAGGCCAGTTTTAGAATTCTTTGACTCCTCATATCAACTCGAATTGAGTGATTCTTTTTGCATTGGAAAGCTTGAGTTAGTAGCATTCTTTGAAAGAATTTATCAGAAAATTGGCTCAAACTTTTCAAGAGGAAAGTTGGAGAGAGAGTTGTTGTATGTCCTGCTTGGCAGTTGTTTTCATCATTATCTTCACTGCCGTTGTGATCTTCACTTATATCTTGCTGTCAAGAGCTACTTAGTATCCTTCATTGATGCTAGTTGTGCTATGCCGTGACCTCATTAGTGTTCTAGGCTCGCGTCTCTAGTCCGGTCTAGCCTAGGACCAGCACAATACCGTCGTTGAGCGTTTATTCAACATTGCATCTTTGAATTGATTATTGCTAATCTTTTGCTACCATATATAGCCAACCCAGCTCCACATATTTCTACACGTGTATCGTCACGCTCCCCTGGCAATCGCTTTACTCAATATTCGGAGTTACTTGACACCGCTGGTTGCCGATCACCGCTTTCGCTGCATGGTAAGAACTTCAAGACATTGATATTTGCTTTCTTGTGGCGTTTACCACCACATCCTAGTAGTTATAGGAACATTATTTTTGGATTTTGTTTCTTGTTCTACTAATCATGACAGGATCCAGAGTCAATTCATGGGCTTTGTCGATCGCGGGAGACATGCCACCACCTATGCAAATACCACAACCGTCACGAGAGGTGCACAAACATCCAAATGCACATGATCAGGTTCATGTTTCTATACCACCATTTAATGGCCGTTTTAGACCTCCTTTATATATTGAATGGGAGTTAGACATAAATAATATATTTGCTTCCCATAATTTTAATGAACGTAAAAAAGTTATGGTTGCGGTTGGTTCTTTCACTGGTTATGCTCTAGTTTGGTGGAGTGAATATTGTCGGTTACACCCTGATTATGTACCTAATACTTGGGATGATTTAAAACATGTCATGAGAGATAGATCCGCTGATGTTTATTATACTCGTGGCATGATTAAAAAACTGGAACATTTAAAACAAGGTAGTGACACCGTAACAAAATATTATGATGATTTACAAACTACCTTGTTGCACTCATTTTTAGAAGAAAGTGAAGAAGATTTTATGGATAGATTTTGGGGAGGATTAAACCATAATATTCATGAGATACTAATTCATGAAGAGTGTTATCCTATGGACCATTTGTTTCGTCTTGCTTGCAAAGCTGAACAGGAAATAAAACGGCGTGTTGCCCACAAGGAGAACAAGCGCATGGTGCACATTCAACTGTTGATACAGATGTTTATTCAACTACTAGGCGTACTATGACAACCACATCCGTTGTTGCGAGGACTACATCATCTCCACCATGTGACACATCACCATCGAGTGCGCATCATCTGAGTTGACTATAAGAGGTAATGACAAAGGTACAGATTTTCCACTTTTACATGAGAATGATGCATGCCTAGTTAACTTGAATACATCATGTGTTGAGCTACCCACTACTTTGATCACACCACCTATTTTAGAGGATTATATTGATAATTTGACTTTGCCATGTGATCAAACAACTGAAATACCAACAATTTTGAGAGCACCCATTGAATTAACTATTGATGCAAAAGAATCAATGTTTAATCATTTTGATCTGACCTCTAATCTTGGTGATGATTACGTGTCGAATGACTCATTGCATGTTTGCTTATCTAAGCATGTTGTAGCATGTAAATTTGATTCAAATAAGGTTTATTCACCAATGTTGGGATGGTTTAATGATGAACATTGTCAATCTCTTGAAATAAATAAGAGCTTCACTTATATGTGCAAACTGAGTTGCAGTATTTTCAAGCCTTCTAGTTCTTGTGCTAATTTGTTGGCTTTAGATTTTATGAACTATGCAAGTTACTCATCTATTCATGTGTCATATATGCAAAAATCAAGGAAGTAAAATGGATGACGTATACATATACAACATGTACACCTTGTCTCTTTTGTTAGCCACATTTCAGATTAAGCAGCCGAGGACGGCTTTGTTTTCAAAAAGGGAGGATGATGAGGACATGACTACCTTGGATGAGACCAAAATATTGCATACATGCATATTTCTCAGGTGATTTCTAGTGCAAACTATTCAATAATATATTTATGTTATCCGGGACAAAAATACTTCACAAACTTTTGTGCCATGTCTAATTGCAGGTGTATGGGACATTTGTACAATACACATATGAAGATAAGGAGAAAGAGATGTTTACCTGCTGTTCAAAAAGTTCTCTCACGTCACTTTTGGCCCAAGAGAAGATAGAGTCCAAGTCTCTCACGTTACGGACTCAGATTCGGACTGCACTGCAGACATACCTGACTCAAAACGTCTATAACTTTTTCATACGGACTCCAAATTGGTTGATTCTTTTTTGTTGGAAAATAGATTTCGTGCATTTTCCAACCCAATTGGAATCACCTTAAAATCCGTCCGGAGCGTTGAGTTATAGACGAAACAATCTGATGCTGCAGCAGAATCCGAGTCAAACTACAAGTCCAAAGGTGTTCGTCACCTCCGCTTGGGCCCATTGGCCTTGTACGACCTAGGGTTAGTTTTAGGCTGCCTTGGGACGTCCTCCCACCTCCTTGGCCGCCACCCTTGCTCCTATATAAGTAGATCCATCTAGTAGCTTTTCCTTGGGATTTGTTTAGTTAAAGTTAGCCATTGCAACTTGCAGGTACTTCGTTTGTGTCCAACGACCAGACCAAGACCGCTTACGGATCCCCACCTTTATCAATACTTCATATATACTCGCAATATTCAGATTGCTTTATCATATTCTTGCTTGTTCTTTGATTGCTTGCAGGAATAGACCTTCGTGGTCAGGTTGATTGTGCTCCGGCGTAGTCAATAACCTGTCGGAGTTGGTTTAGCGATTGCTAAGGCGCAACGTCGTGCACGTTTGTAGTCGGATCGTCAAAGTCGACTCCACCAAATCGATAATTATCATCTCATCGAAAGATCGGGACACCCTCGCCTCTAGCAGGTACAAGGGCTGCGGCCCCAAACAAAGTCAACACCTAGGCGTCGGACGTCCGGAGGTCACCGGTCGTCCGGAGGCTCGACAGGGTCCGGACGTCCGGAGGTCTTCGGACGTCCGTAGATTCGGTTCGGGCGCGCGTCGGTCGGACGTCCGGAGTCGGTCGGACGTCCGCTCATTTGGCTCGGGTGCGGGATCGCCGGTCGTCCGGTCGGCTTCGGTCGTCCGGTCCACAGTACTTGCCCGGACGTCCGTGATCGTCGGTCGTCGGCCCATTGGAGAGTGTCGGACGTCCGGAGCTTCGGTCGTCCGACATTGGGACTCGCAGCTCCGTCTTTCCGTCTTCTCTTCCGAGGCTTCCCTCGCGGATGGTGTAGGTGTTCCTTGGCGTTTGCACTCCTCCTCGTCGTCCGTGAAGCTCGGTCATACCTATGCATGCACCGAGTGGAGTGTCAAGTAGTATACCGATGAGGACATCAATACCATTGTTACACCCACAGCCCCTCTTGCTACATATACCGGACCAATTACTAGAGCTCGCTGACGCCAATTAAATTATCGGTACTTTCGTTTCTTGGTAATGATTCTAATGTTCATGAGAATATGATGCTGCCTAAATTGGATACATTTGTTTTGCTTACAAATGAAGGCCCTAGCTTGGAGAAGGATGGACATTGGAGCAAGAACAAGCATGGAGATAATGCCATGCGCAAGGGAACAAACGGAGTTACAAGTGATGATTTCAGGACTTTGAAGCCACCATAATGGGTGCATGAAGCCTTGGACGAAATATACAAGATGCTACTTCATAAATGTCGTCCCGAGGCTATTCTAGGTGCTGCGTCACCTTATTAGTGGGCCAGGCCCTTGTAATTTCGAAATACTTAAGTATAGGCTGTTTTTAGAGTCCGTATGTGTGGGGAAACAAGAGTTAGGGTTGATTTGGACCCCTCCACCAAGGGCCACGAAATTCCCCCTCTTCCTCCATATATACAGCCCTTAGGGCACCGTTTAGACCTTGGGTTTTGTTTAGATTAAAAGTTCGCCATAGCTGCAACTTCGCGTGCATTTCGTTTGTGTTCAACGACCGCACAAAGCGTCACAGAACCCCACCTTGATCAATAAAGCTTTCATCTTATATTCGCAATATCCAGATTGCAATCTCAGTTTCTTGCTTGTTCTTCGTTTGCTTGCAGGAAGCAGACCCTCGTGGTCGAGTTGATCGTGCTCGGTGTGGTCAATAACCTCTCGGAGTTGGTTTAGCGATTGCTAAAGTAGCGACGTCCTCGTGACGTTCGTAGTCGGATCGTCAAAGTCGACTTCTTCCAAAGCGAAAACCACATCTCATCGAAAGCGGGACACCTTTGCCTCTATCAAGTGGTATCAGATTTTCAGGTTGCTCGGTGAGATTTTACAGTTTTTCGTAGATTAGATCGAGTCTGTTCTTCATACCTAAAGTCCACGAAAAAGCCACAAAAAAAATTTAGGGTTAGTTCATCATATCCGAACCAATCGAGCCTTTGCATAATCTTTTTAGGGTTTTGCTTTGTTGAATTTGCGGTTGCATCGTCGTGTCAAGTTGCTGGTCTTAGAGTCTAGTCTTTTAGAGTTTGAGTTCGGTCATAAGTTGTCACGCCGCGCCGCACCATCATCATCGCCTTGCCATCTACCACCATTGCTTATCCGCCACCGCTCTGAATCCGTATCCATATACCACCACCAATCCGTATCCATATACCACCACCGCTACCATATATCACCACGCTGCCATATACCACCACCATATATCCACCACCAATCCGAGTTCTTCTCATATTAGGTTTGTTTTGAGATCCATCTAGTTTCGATTTGTGTTTCCTTGCAGAGTAGGTTTGGGAAAAAAAAAGTCTGAAACCACCCTCCGTTTAGGCCCAAAATTTTCAAAACGCACTTGTCAAAAAAATTTTGGCTATCCTATTTTAGGTGTTTCTAAGCGTATTGAGACGATTCGCCATTATAGAAAGTTTTTTGACCCGTTTCAGATTTTGGGTCGGGCAATCGAAAAAAAAAAATTTTTTGGTCGAAAAAATTTCGTGCCCATCTGTCGGTTTGACACAGGAAGAGTTTTGAGACACTCGCCATTATAGTGATTTTTCATAAAAAAAAAAAAAAAGCATAAAAAAAAAAAAAAAAAAAAAAAAAATTCCAGAGTGTGCTTTTCGTTGTTTCCGTGCAGCGCCGTGATTTTGTTAGTGTTCTAGGCTCGCGTCTCTAGCACGGTCTAGCCTAGGACCACACAAGACCGTCGTTGAGCGTTTATTCAACTTTGCATCTCGAATTGATTATTCTTGACCTTTTTGCTACCATATTATAAGCCTTCCCAGCTCCACATACATCTACATCATCGTTTGACTCTCCCCGTAATCGCTCTATCCAAGCTTTGAGAGTTTTGACTACATCGGTTGCGATCACCCTTTCTTCTTTGGTAACTGGTAAGAATTTGAGATTTGCTTGACGGTTGTGATCGTCCACCACACCACCACCACCACTTCCTAGTAGTCTGTCGAATCATATTCTTGTGTGTTTCTATTGCTGCTAACCATGGCAGGATCACAAGCATTTAGACTGACCGGGAGAACATGACAAACAAAGCGCTACATGATAAGTTTCAACAAATGATGAGTGGGCAGGTGGACGATGTGCTAAATAGATTTGAAGAGGCCATGGAGAAGATAGATGGCATTGAGAAGGCGTTGAAACAAAGCTCGATAACAAGTTTAATGAATTGCTCGCGTCTACCACCACCACCACCGGCTGCACCTAACGCACCTCTACTACAACAACATGGACTACCTCCACATGTGAAACAGCCCTCCGCCGAGCTTCCGTGTCCCTCTTCAGCTGGCCAAGCTGCTTTGGTGCTGCTTGTTGATATACGTGGCTCCTGCTGCTGCGGTGGGGAGGATGATTATGTGAGAGCTTACGAGGATGAGGTTGATCAACATCGAACTACGTGCAACCACCAGCACCACAACCACCAGGTCGTCCACATGCAAATAATGGCAATGTTGGGCTCCCCTTCAGTGCGAGATCATGACCATCTCCTAAACTGAAATTGAATATTCCACCATTTGAGGGTAGATATGTTCCTGATATATATCTTACTTGGGAGTTAGAAACTGAACAACGATTTACATGTTTACAATATCCCGAGGAGAGGCGTGTTCGCTGCTTTGTTTGTGCTTTCACTAGCTTTGCATGTGTTTGGTGGTCGAACATTGTAGATTATATCCTGTTCCAGCTACTTGGGCTGCTTTGAAAACTGCTATGCGTACTCGTTGGGTTCCACCATATTATCAGCGTGAATTACTTCAAAATTGCAGCGCTTAAGACAAGGAAAAATTCGGTAAAGAATATTATCGGGAATTACAAACTGGCTTGATTAGATGTGGTATTGTTGAGGAGAATGAAGCTATGCTTGCGTTTTCTGGGTGGATTAAATAGAGAGATTCAGACCATTCTAGACTACAAGGATTATAATAATATCACTCGATTATTCCATCTTGCTTGTAAAGCTGAGCGTGAAGTGCAGGATCGGCAGTGCCTTGGCGGCGGACTAACTTTTCTGCAGGTCGACCTTCATCATGGACACCACGTGCATCATCTACTTCCACACGTTCTACTACACCGGCACCTCCGTCGGCTGCCACCTCAACCGTGATACAAGAAAGCAGGCACAACCACCACTATCGCCAAGAGTACACCTGCTGGGCCTACGAGCTCTTCTTCTTCCATGGCGTCAACAGGCACACAAGTGATATTATTTGTCGTCGTTGTAAGGGAAGAGGACATTTTGCGAGAGAATGCCAATCTCAGCGTGTGATGATTGCTACTGAGGATGGTGGGTATGAGTCTGCTAGTGACTATGATGAAGAGACTTTGGCTCTTATTACACATGAAGAACAAGGTGGAGATGATTCTGATTTTGAGACGCAATACATGGCTCTTTGAAGATCTTGACAGGTATGAATGTTTAGTTGCTCAACGTGTTTTGAGTGTGCAGGTTACACAAGCTGAGCAAAATCAGAGGCATAACTTGTTCCATACAAAGGGAGTTGTGAAGGAGCGTTCTATTCGCGTCATCATAGATGGAGGGAGCTGCAACAACTTGGCTAGCATGGATATGGTGGAGAAGCTTTCTCTCACCACAAGACCACATCCACATCCTTACTACATCCAATGGTTCAACAACAGCGGCAAGGTTAAGGTAACACGTACTGTTCGTGTGCATTTTAGTATCTCTACATATGCTGATTATGTTGATTGTGATGTGGTACCTATGCAAGCATGTTCCTTATTACTTGGTAGACCATGGCAATTTGATAAAATTCTGTACACCATGGTAGAAACAATCAGTATACTCTTGTTCACAAGGATAAAATATTACTTTGCTTCCTATGACTCTGATTCCATTTTGAAAGATGATATTAATAGAGCTAATAAAGCAAAACAGGAGAAAATAAGAGTTTGCTTTCGCGACAGACCTAGTGGTCGGGAGTTGATGCGTGCTCAATACGTGGTGATAACCTCTCGGATTGGTTTTAGCGATTGCTAGTATGACGTCCTACTTGGGTCGTAATCGGATCGTCAAAATCGACTTCCTCAAAGCGAAAACCAACATCTCCGAAGAGCGGACACCTTTGCCTCTATCAAGTGGTATCAAGATTTTTCAGGTTGCTCGGTGAGATTTTACAGGTTTTAAGTAGATTAGATCGAGTCTGTTCTTCATACCTAAAGTCCACGAAAAAGCCACAAAAAAAAATTAGGGTTAGTTCATCATATCCGAACCAATCTGAGCCTTTACGCCAATCTTTAGGGTTTTGCTTTGTTTGAATTTGCAGTTGCATAAATGCATTGTCAAGTTCTTTGGTCTTAGAGTCTAGTCTTTTAGGTTTGAGTTCTGGTCATAAGTTGTCCGCATACGCCCTTTTCATCATCATGCCTTGCCATCACCATTGTATCATACGCTCACGAATCGTGTCCATACCACCAATCCGTATCCATATACCACCACCGCTTCTATATACCACCACGACATCATATACCACCTATATCCACCACCATCGAGTTCCTTGCATATTAGGTTTTGTTTAGATTAAAAAGTTGCGCCATAGCTGCAACTTAGTGCGCCGTTTGTGTTCAGCGACCAGACAAAGGCGTCATAGAACCCACCTTGATCAATAAGCTTTCTTATATACATAATATCAGATTGCAATCTAGGTTTCTTTCTTGTTCTTCGTTTCTTGGTAGAAACAGACCCACGATAGTCAGTTGATCGATGCTCGGCGTGGTCAATAACCTCTCGGAGTTGGTTTAGCGATTGCTAGTAGCGGCTGACGTTGATAGAGCAAAAGGTGATGAGGACATGACTACCTTGGATGAGACCAAAATATTGCATACATGCATATTTCTCGGTGATTTCTAGTGCAAACTATTCAATAATATATTTATTTATCCGGGACAAAATACTTCACAAACTTTTGTGCCATGTCTAATTGCAGGTGTATGGGACATTTGTACAATCCACATATGAAGATAAGGGAGAAAGAGATGTTTACCTGCTGTTCAAAAGTTCTCTCGTCACTTTTGGCCCAAGAGAAGATAGGTCAAGTCTCTCGTTGGGACTCAGATTCGGACTTCTGCAGACATATGACTCAAGCGTCTATAACTTTCATCACGGACTCCAAATTGGTTGATTCTTTTTTGTTGGAAAATAGATTTCGTGCATTCCAACCCAATTAGAATCACCTTAAAATCCGTCGGGCGTTGAGTTAGACGAAACAATCTGATGCTGCAGCAATCCGAGTCAAACTACAAGTCCAAGGTGTTACGTCACCTCCTTGGGCCCATTGGCGTTGTACGACCTAGGGTTAGTTTTAGGCTGCCTTGGACGTCCTCACCTCCTTGGCCGCCACCTTGCTCCTATAAGTAGATCCATCTAGTAGCTTTTCCTTGGGATTTGTTTAGTTAAAGTTAGCCATTGCAACCGTTATTACTTCGTTTGTGTCAACGACCAGGCCAAGACGCTACGGATCCCGTTTATCAATACTTCATATATATTCGCAATATTCAGATTGCATTATCATATTCCTTGTTCTTCGATTGCTGTGAGAATAGACCTCCGTGGTCGGGCTGATGTGTTCCCGTAAATCGGTAACCTCGAGGAGATTGGTTTAGCGATTGCTAAAGCATAACGTCGTGCATGTTTGTAGTCGGATCGTCAAAATCGTCTCCACCAAATCGATAGTTATCATCTCATCGAAAGATCGGACACCTCGCCTCTATCAAGTGGTATCAGTTTGAGTTGCTCGGTGAGATTTTCCGATTATCCTAGATTCGATTTATTTTCTTACCAATTGTCCAAGAAAAAGCCAAAAGTTAGATCTATTCATCATTTGTCCTAGCCAGTCAAGCCTTTGCAATTTTCTTTTCATTGTTTGCATTATTGAATTATCGTTTGCATCGTCGTGTCGAGTTGTGGTCTTAGTGTCTTGTTCCTAGAGTTTGAGTTCTGTTCACATTACTCACGCCGCTGCATCATTATCCCTTCGCTGTCCATCCATCCATTAATTTCCATCACGTGCTCGCATTGTTCATTGCTCACGTCATAATCATAGTTGAGGTCATTCACATCTTCGCTTTGATCAATCGCATCTTATCCAGTTTGTCTTGGAAGAGGAGAAAAAAGATAGAAAAAAAGAAAAAAAGGAAAGAAAAAAAAGGAAAAGAAAAAAAAAGAAAGAAGAAAGAAAAAAGCGTGAGAAAAAAAGAGGAAAAAAAAACGGATCTATCTAGAATCAATCTCGTACCTGAATTCGGATTGGAATCTGTTGCTGTTCAGTAAAACAGGTGTATCTTCCTCATACGAAGTCGTTTTGACTCCGTGAGTACTCAAATTAAAGCTAGAGACGAGGCGCATAAATAGTTGCAGAAGCTAGTTCAATATTTGACACCTCAAAATCGGCTTCTAAATAGGTGTTTTGCCCTCGAAGTTCGTGAACACACTTGTTCCAATTTTTCAGGCCAGTTTAGAATTCTTTGACTCCTCATATCAACTCGGAATTGGTGATTCTTTTTGCATTGAAAGCTTGAGTTAGTAGAATTCTTTGAAAATTTATCAGAAAATTGGCTCAAACTTTTCAAGAGGAAAGTTGGAGAGAGTTGTTGTATGTCTGCTTGGCGGTTGTTTTTCATCATTATCTTCTTTGCGTTGTGATCTTCACTTATATCTTGCTGTCAAGAGCTACTTAGTATCCTTCATTGATGCTAGTTGTGCTATGCCGTGACCTCATTAGTGTTCTGGGCTCGCGTCTCTAGTGGTCTAGCCTAGGACCACCGCGATTCGTCGTTGACGTTTATTCAACATTGCATCTTTAAATTGATTATTGCTAATCTTTTGCTACCATATATAGCCAGCTCCACATATTTCTACGTGTATCGTCGCTCGGCAATCGCTTTACTCAATATTGGGTTACTTGACACCGCTGGTTGCGATCACCGCTCTTTGCATGGTAAGAACTTGTAGACATTGATATTTGCTTTATTGTGAGCGTTTACCACCACATCCTAGTAGTTATATGAACATTATTTTTGGATTTTGTTTCTTGTTCTACTAATCATGACAGGATCCAGAGTCAATTCATGGGCTTTGTCGATGCGGGAGACATGCACCACCTATCAAATACCACAAGCAAATCACGAGGGTGCACAAACATCCAAATGCACATCAGGTTCATGTTTCTATACCACCATTTAATGGCCGTTTTGACCTCCTTTATATATTGAATGGGGTTAGACATAAATAATATATTTGCTTCCCATAATTTTGATGAGCGTAAAAAAGTTATGGTTGCGGTTGGTTCTTTCACTGGTTATGCTCTAGTTTGGTGGAGTGAATATTGTCGGTTACACCTGATTATGTACCTAATACTTGGGATGATTTAAAACATGTCATGAGAGATAGATTCGTGATGTTTATTATACTCGTGGCATGATTAAAAAACTGGAACATTTAAAACAAGGTAGTGACACGTAACAAAATATTATGATGATTTACAAACTACCTTGTTGCACTCATTTTTAGAAGAAAGTGAAGAAGATTTTATGGATAGGTTTGGGGAGGATTAAACCATAATATTCAGGAGATACTAATTCATGAAGAGTGTTATCCTATGGACCATTTGTTTGTCTTGCTTGCAAAAGCTGAAGGAAATAAAGCGGCGTGTTGCCCTAGGAGAACAAGCAGCGGTGCACATTCAACTGTTGATCAGATGTTTATTCAACTACTAGGCGTACTATAACATCCGTTGTTGCGAGGACTACATCATCTCCACCATGTGACACATCACCATCGAGAGTGCCTGCATCATGAGTTGACTATAAGAGTAATGACAAAGGTACAGATTTTCCACTTTTACATGAGAATGATGCATGCCTAGTTAACTTGAATACATCATGTGTTGAGCTACCCTACTTTGATCACACCACCTATTTTAGAGGATTCTATTGATAATTTGACTTTGCCATGTGATCAAACAACTGAAATACCAACAATTTTGAGAGCACCATTGAATTAACTATTGATGCAAAGAATCAATGTTTAATCATTTGATACGACCTCTAATCTTGGTGATGATTCTGTGTCGATGACTCATTGCATGTTTGCTTATCTAAGCATGTGGTAGCATGTAAATTTGATTCAAATAAGGTTTATTCACCAATGTTGGGATGGTTTAATGATGAACATTGTCAATCTCTTGAAATAAATAAGAGCTTCACTTATATATGCAAACTGAGTTGGTATTTTCAAGCCTTCTAGTTCTTGTGCTAATTTGTTGGCTTTAGATTTTATGAACTATGCAGTTACTCATCTATTCATGTGTCATATATGCAAAATCAAGGGAAGTAAAAATGGATGGCGATATACATATACAACATGTACACCTTGTCTCTTTTGTTAGCATTTCAGATTAAACAGCGCCGGGGCGGCTTTGTTTTCAAAAGGGGAGGATGATGAGGACATGACTACCTTGGATGAGACCAAAATATTGCATACATGCATATTTCTCAGGTGATTTCTAGTGCAAACTATTCAATAATATATTTATGTTATCCAGGACAAAATACTTCACAAACTTTTGTGCCATGTCTAATGCAGGTGTATGGGACATTTGTACAATCCACATATGAAGATAAGGAGAAAGAGATGTTTACCTGCTGTTCAAAGTTCTCATGTCACTTTTGGCCCAAGAGAAGATGAGTCAAGTCTCTCCGTTACGGACTCGGATTCGGACTACTGCAGATACCTGACTCAAAACGTCTATAACTTTTTCATACGGACTCCAAATTGGTTGATTCTTTTCTTGTTGGAAAATAGATTTCGTGCATTTTCCAGCAATTGAATCACCTTAAAATCCGTCCGGGCGTTGAGTTATAGACAAACAATCTGATGCTGCAGCAAATCCGAGTCAAACTACAAGTCCAAGGTGTTCGTCACCTCCGCTTGGGCCCATGGCGTTGTGACGACCTAGGGTTAGTTTTAGGCTGCCTTGGGACGTCCTCCCACCTCCTTGGCCGCCACCCTTGCTCCTATAGTAGATCCATCTAGTAGCTTTTCCTTGGGATTTGTTTAGTTAAAGTTAGCCATTGCAACCGTGTACTTCGTTTGTGTCAACGAGGCCAAGACCGCTTCGGATCCCCACGTTTATCAATACTTCATATATATTCGCAATATTCAGATTGCATTATCATATTCTTGCTTGTTCTTGATTGCGTGCGGAATGAATAGCCAGTAGTCAGGCTGATCGTGCTTCGCGCCGTCGGTAACCTCGGAGAGTTGGTTTAGCGATTGCTAAGGCGCAGCGTCGTGCATGTTTGTAGTCGGATCGTCAAAGTCGTCTCCACCGTCGATAATTATCATCTCATCGAAGATGGGACACCTCGCCTCTATCAAATTGTCCCGATGTTTTGAAATGGATAATTAATATCGTTTACCGTAGGGTGACCTTGACGATCCGAACTTCTGGCTTTGTCGCGAAGACGTCGCCTGTCATCGCTCTTCAGTTAACCAGCCACACCCGAACACGATCAACCTGACCGAGGCACTGTTTCCTGCGAGCAAGCGAAGGGCAAGCAAAAGCTGAGATTACAATCTGGATATTGCGATAGATAACTTTATTGTCAGGTGGGGTTACGTAACATACCTGTCTGGTCGTTGAACTAAACAGAAATACTGAAGTGCAACTTCTCTTCCATTTTTAATCATCAAACCCAAGGTCTATGAAATGCCTAAGGGCTGTATATATGGAGGAAGGGGAATTTCGTGGCCCTTGGTGGAGAGGTCGAAATCAATAACTCTTGTTTCTCCGCTTCTTCGGACTCTAAAAACAGCCTATACTTAAGTATTTTCAAATTACATGGGCCTGGCCCAATAATAAGGTAACTCTTCTGAGAATAGCCTATGAATGAATATTATAAGTGGCATCTTTATCTTTCGTCAGGGCCTCATGCACTCATTAGGGTGGCTTCAAAGTCCTGGAATCATCACTGTAACTCCGTTCTTGTTCCTTAAGCATATAACATCTCCATGCTTGAACTTGCTCCAGGTTCATCTTTCTTGTCATGGTAGGACCTTCATTTGTAAGCAAAACAAATGTATCCAATTTAAGCAGCATCATTGATATGGGCGGAACCCTATGTGAATGATCTTTCGTTTGGAAAGTCTAGGAACACGAAGCCGAAGAACAGAAATCACCAGGGAAAACAAGAGGATCCTTAACCGACGAAATTAATCACACAACTGGATTGATGAACACATGGGGTAGCACAATTAAGAACAATAAAGGTAAAGATACAAGGGTAGCCGTTCTTCTCCGAGAGGAGGTCTTGATGGGTCCACCCTAGGAGGTCTTGAATCCGCTTGGGGATCTTCTCCGTAGGGTCCTGATCTCAAAGGAGAAGTAGCCAAGTGGATGAGCAAGGCTCTCACACCAGTATAGCAAATCCAAAGCTAACCCTCAAGGTGTGGAAGAAGAAAAGAGTATATATAGTCTAGGGGGCGAAGGGGTACTGAGGGACATGACTACCTTGGATGAGACCAAAAATATTGCATACATGCATATTTCTCGGGTGATTTCTAGTGCAAACTATTCAATAATATATTTATGTTATCAGGACAAAATACTTCACAAACTTTTGTGCCATGTCTAATTGCAGGTGTATGGGACATTTGTACAACACATATGAAGATAAGGGGAGAAGAGATGTTTACCTGCTGTTCAAAAGTTCTCTCACGTCACTTTTGGCCCAAGAGATGAGAGAGTCCAAGTCTCTCACGTTACGGACTCAGATTCGGACTACTGCAGAACATACCTGACTCAAAACGTCTATAACTTTTCATACGGACTCAAATTGGTTGATTCTTTTTTGTTGGAAAATAGATTTCATGCATTTTCCAACAATTGGAATCACTTAAAATCCGTCCGGAGCGTTGAGTTATAGACAGAAACAATCTGATGCTGCAGCAGAATCCGAGTCAAACTACAAGTCCAAAGGTGTTCACGTCACCTCCTTGGGCCCATTGGCCTATACGACCTAGGGTTAGTTTTGGCTGTTGGGACGTCCTCCACCTCCTTGGCCGTCACCTTGCTCCTATAAGTAGATCCATCTAGTAGCTTTTCCTTTGGATTTGTTTAGTTAAAGTTAGCCATTGCAACCGGTAATGCCGTTTGTGTCAACGACCAGGACCAAGACAGCTTACGGATCCCATAATCAATACTTATATATACTACTTAATATTCAGATTGCTTTATCTTATTCTTGCTTGTTCTTTGATTGCTTGCGGAATAGACCTTATTGGTCAGAGTTGATTGTGCTCCGGCGTAATCAATAACCTCTCGGAGTTGGTTTAGCGATTGCTGAAGCGCCTTAGCGTCGTGCTACGTTTGTAATCGGATCGTCAAATCGTCACCAAATCGATAATTATCATCTCATTGAAGATCAGGACACCTAAAACCTCCATAGAGTGGTATCCGCATTTTCACGCACTATTCATTGTCATAATCATAGTTGAGGTCATTCCATCTTACGCTGATCCAATCTGCATCTTATCAGTTTGTCTTGGAGGGAGAAAAAAAAAGATAGAAAAAAGAGAAAAAAGAGAGAAAAGGAAAGAAAAAAAGAAAGAGAAAAAGAAAAAAAGCGTGAGAAAAAAGAGAGGAAAAAACCAGGATCTATCTAGATCAATCGTACACGAATTCGGATTGGAATCTGTTTTGCGCACTGTTCAGTAAAACAGGTTATCTTCCTCATACGAAGTCCGTTTGACTCCGTGAGTACTCAAATTAAAGCTAAAGACGAGGCGCATCTAAATAGTTGCAGAAGCTAGTTCAATATTTGACACCTCAAAATCGGCTTCTAAATGGTGTTTTTGCCTTTGAAGTTCGTGAACACAGCTTGTTCCAATTTTGAGGCCAGTTTAGAATTCTTTGACTCCTCATATCAACTCGAATTGGTGATTCTTTTGCATTGGAAAGCTTGATTAGTAGCATTCTTTGAAAGAATTTATCAGAAAATTGGCTCAAACTTTTCAAGAGGAAAGTTGGAGAGAGAGTTGTTGTATGTCACCTTGGCGATTGTTTTTCATCATTATCTTCACTGCATTTGTGATCTTCACTTATATCTTGCTGTCAAGAGCTACTTAGTATCCTTCATTGATGCTAGTTGTGCTATGACACTCATTAATAGTGTTCTAGGCTCGCGTCTCTAGTCTAGTCTAGCCTAGGACCAGCACAATACCGTCGTTAGCGTTTATTCAACATTGCATCTTTGAATTGATTATTGCTAATCTTTTGCTATATATAGCCAACCCAGCTCCACATATTTCACACGTGTATCGTCGCTCCCCAGCAGTAACTTTACTCAATATTAGGGTTACGGCACGCTGGTTGCGATCACGCCTTCATGGTAAGAACACCTTAGACATTGATATTTGCTTTCTTGTGACGTTTACCACATCCTAGTAGTTATAGGAACATTATTTTGGATTTTGTTTCTTGTTCTACTAATCATGACAGGATCGAGAGTCAATTCATGGGCTTTGTCGATCGCGGAGACATGCCACCACCTATACAAATACCACAACCCGTCACGAGGTGCACAAACATCAAATGCATGATCAGGTTCATGTTTCTATACCACCATTTAATGGCGTTTTAGACCTCCTTTATATATTGAATGGGAGTTAGACATAAATAATATATTTGCTTCCCATAATTTTAATGAACGTAAAAGTTATGGTTGCGGTTGGTTCTTTCACTGGTTATGCTCTAGTTTGGTGGAGTGAATATTATCGGTTTACCACGATTATGTACCTAATACTTGGGATGATTTAAAACATGTCATGAGAGATAGATCCGTGATGTTTATTATACTCGTGGCATGATTAAAAAACTGGAACATTTAAAACAAGGTAGTGACACATAACAAAATATTATGATGATTTACAAACTACCTTGTTGCACTCATTTTAGAAGAAAGTGAAGAAGATTTATGGATAGATTTTGGGAGGATTAAACCATAATATTCATGAGATACTAATTCATGAAGAGTGTTATCCTGGACCATTTGTTTGCGTCTTGCTTGCAAAGCTGAACGGAAATAAAACGACGTGTTGCCTAGGAGAACAAGCGCACGGTGCACATTCAACTGTTGATACAGATGTTTATTCAACTACTAGGCGTACTATGACAACCACATCCGTTGTTGCGGAGACTACATCATCTCACCATGTGACACATCACCTCGAGGTGCGCATCATCACAGGTTGACTAAGAGTAATAAAAGGTACAGATTTTCCACTTTTACATGAGAATGATGCATGCCTAGTTAACTTGAATACATCATGTTTGAGCTACCCACTACTTTGATCACACCACCTATTTTAGAGGATTATATTGATAATTTGACTTTGCCATGTGATCAAACAATTGAAATACCAACAATTTTGAGGCACCCATTGAATTAACTATTGATGCAAAGAATCAATGTTTAATCATTTTGATCTGATCTAATCTTGGTGATGATTCTGTATTGAATGACTCATTGCATGTTTGCTTATCTAAGCATGTTGTAGCATGTAAATTTGATTCAAATAAGGTTTATTCACCAATGTTGGGATGGTTTAATGATGAACATTGTCAATCTCTTGAAATAAATAAGGCTTCACTTATATGTACAAACTGAGTTGAGTATTTTCAAGCCTTCTAGTTCTTGTGCTAATTTGTTGGCTTTAGATTTTATGAACTATACAAGTTACTCATCTATTCATGTGTCATATATGCAAAATCAAGGAAGTAAAAATGGATGGCGTATACATATACAACATGTACACCTTGTCTCTTTTTTATTAGCCACATTTGGATTAAGCAACATAGGGGGCAGCTTTGTTTCAAAGGGAGGATGATGAGGAAACTACCTTGGATGAGACCAAAAATATTGCATACGCATATTTCTCAGGTGATTTCTAGTGCAAACTATTCAATAATATATTTATGTTATCGAGGACAAAATACTTCCAAACTTTTGTGCCATGTCTAATGCAGGTGTATGGGACATTTGTACAATCACATATGAAGATAAGGGAAGAGATGTTTACCTGCTGTTCAAAAGTTCTCTCACGTCACTTTTGGCCAAGAGAAGATAAGTCAAGTCTCTCGTTACGGACTCAATTCGGATACCTGACATACCTGACTCAAACGTCTATAACTTTTCATACGGACTCCAAATTGGTTGATTCTTTTTTGTTGGAAAATAGATTTGTGCATTTCCAGCAATTGAATCTTAAAATCCGTCCGGAGCGTTGAGTTATAGACGAAACAATCTGATGCTGCAGCAGAATCGAGTCAAACTACAAGTCAAGGTGTTCGTCACCTCCGCTTGGGCCCATTGGCCTTGTACGACCTAAGGTTAGTTTTAGGCTGCCTTGGGACGTCCCCACCTCCTTGGCACATACCCTTGCTCCTATATAAGTAGATCATCTAGTAGCTTTCCTTGGGATTTGTTTAGTTAAAGTTAGCCATTGCAACCCATTGGCCGCCGTTGTGTCAGCGCCAGACCAGACGCTGCGGATCCCCCTTTATCAATACTTCATATATGCTCTATAATATTCAGTTGCTTTATCATATTCTTGCTTGTTCTTTGTTGCTTGCGGAATGAACAACCATTAGTGAGGTTGATTGTAATAACTCGGCGTAGTCAATAACACCGGAGTTGGTTAGAATTGCTAAAGGCGCTAACGTCGTGCAGTTTGTGGTCGGATCGTCAAGTCATCCACCAAATCGTAAGTATCATCATGAAGGTGAGACACCCTCGCCTCTACTTGGTACAAGGGCTCGGCCCCAAACAAGAAGAATCAACACCTGGGCGTCCGGACGTCAAAGTCACCCCGATGTCGAGGCTAAACAGTCGAGCGTCGGAGGTCTTGGACGTCGTAGGTCAGTTGGTAGCGCGTCGGTGGGGCGTCCGGAAATCGGTCGGACGTCCGCTCATTTAACCGGAGTGCGGAGATCGCGTTACGTCCAGAGTCGGCAGTCGTCCAGTCCCCCAGTACTGCGAATCCGGTGATAAATCGGTCGTCCGACGCTGGAAAGTGTCGGGCGTCGAGCTTCCGGTCACGTCCGGCACTTCAGAACTCCGCCAGCTCCGTCTTTTCATCTTCTCTTCCAGAAGCTTCCCTACGCGGGATGGTGTAAATTGTTCCTTGGTACCACTCCTCCTGCGTCGTCCGTGAAGCTCGGTCATACCTATGCATGCACCCAGTAGGTGTCAATGGTATTACAACATACCTGATGAGGACATCAATACCATTGTTACACCCAGCCCCTACCTACACTTTGGACCAATTACTAGACTCATGCGCCAATTAAATTATCGGTTACTTTCGTTTCTTGGTAATGATTCTAATGTTCATGAGAATATGATCTGCCTAAATTGGATACATTTGTTTTGCTTACAAATGAAGGCCTAGCTTGGAGAAGGATGGACATTGGAGCAAGAACAAGCATGGAGATAATGCCATGCGCAAGGGAACAAACGGAGTTACAAGTGATGATTTCAGGACTTTGAAGCCACCATAATGGGTGTGAGCCTTGGACGAAATATACAAGATGCTACTTCATAAATGTCGTCCAGGAGGCTTCTAGGTGCTGCGTCACCTTATTGGTGGAGCCCCATGTAATTTCAGAAATACTTAAGTATAGGCTGTTTTTAGAGTCCGTGTATGTGGGAAACAAGAGTTAGGGTTGATTTGGACCCCTCCACCAAGGGCACGAAATTCCCCCTCTTCCTCCATATACAGCCCTTAGGGCACCGTTTAGACCTTGGGTTTGTTTAGATTAAAGTTAGCCATAGCTGCAACCGCGTGCTTCGTTTGTGTTCAACGACCGGACAAAGGCGTCACAGAACCCCACCTTGATCAATAAAGCTTTCATCTTATATTATAATATCCAGATTGCAATCGGTTTCTTGCTTGTTCTTCGTTTGCTGCGAGAAAGCAGACCCTCGTGGTCAGTTGATGCGTGCTCGGTGTGGTCAATAACCTCTCGGAGTTGGTTTAGCGATTGCTAGTAGCGGCGTCCTCATGCGTTCGTAGTCGGATCGTCAAGTCGACTTCTTCCAAAGCGAAGCCACATCTCATCGAAGGGACACCTTTGCCTCTATCAAGTGGTATCAGATTTTGAGTTGCTCGGTGAGATTTTCGTTTTAATAGATTAGATCAGTCATTCTTCATACCTAAAGTCCACGAAAAACAAAAAAAAAATTAGGGTTAGTTCATCATATCCGAACCAATCTGAGCCTTTGCATAATCTTTTTAGGGTTTTGCTTTGTTGAATTTGCGGTTGCATCGTCGTGTCAAGTTCTTTGGTCTTAAGTCTAGTCTTTTAGAGTTTGAGTTACGGTCATAAGTTGTCACTTGCCGCGCATCATCATCGCCTTCTCTACCACCATTGCTTATCCGCCACCATGAATCGTATCCATATACCACAATCCGTATCCATATACCACCACAGCTACCATATACCACCGCACCATATACCACCACTATATCCACCACCAATCCGAGTTCTTCTCATATTAGGTTTGTTTTGAGATCCATCTAGTTTCGATTGTGTTTCCTTGCGGAGTAGGTTTGGAAAAAAAAAGTCAGGAAACCACCCTCGTTTGGCCCAAAATTTTCAACGCTTGTCGAAAAATTTTCGGCTATCCTATTTTTAAGGTGTTTCTAAGCGTATTGAGGCGACGCCATTATAGAAAGTTTTTTGACCCGTTTCGGTTTTGGGTCGGGGTCGAAAAAAAAATTTTTGGTGAAAAAATTTCGTGCCCATCTGTCGGTTTTGACCTGGGAAGAGTTTTGAGACACTTTCATTATAGTGATTTTCGCAAAAAAAAGCGCAAAAAAAAAAAGAAAAAAAATTCAGAGTGTGCTTTTCGTTGTTCCGTTTTTAGCGCTCGTGATTTTGTTAGTGTTCTAGGCTCGCGTCTCTGCTACGGTCTAGCCTAGGACCAGCCACGATCTACGTCGTTGATTTATTCAACTTTGCATCTCAATTGATTATTCTTGACCTTTTGCTACCATATTATCCTTCCCACTCCACATACATACATCGTCGTTTGACTCTCACAGTAATCGCTCTATCAAGCTTTGAGTTTGACTACATCGGTTGCGATCACACTTTCTTCTTGGGTAACTGGTAAAATTTGAGATTTGTAGCGGTTTGTGACATCACCCACCACCACCACCACTTCCTAGTAGTCTGTCCGATCATATTCTTGTGTGTTTCTATGCTGCTAACCATGCAGGATCACAAGCCAGAGACTGATTGGGAGAACATGACAAACAAAGCGCTACATGATAAGTTTCAACAAATGATGAGGGGCAGGTGGACGATGTGCTAAATAGATTTGAAGAGCCATGGAAGATAGATGGCATTGAGGCGTTGACAAACAAATAACAAGTTTAATGAATTGCTTTCATGCGTCTACCACCACCACCGGCTGCACTACGCACCTCTACTACAACAACATGGACTCCCTCCATGAAACAGCCTCCGCCGAGCTTCCGTGTCCCTCTTCAGCTGGCCAAGCTGCTGGTGCTGCTGTTATACTTAATGGCTCCTGCTTTGCTGCGGTGGGGAGGATGATTATGTGAGCTTCGAGGATGAGGTTGATCAACATCAGAACTCGTGCAACCACAACCACAACCACGGTCGTCCACATGCAAATAATGGCAATGTTGGGGCTCCCTTGATGCGAGATCATGACCATCTCCTAAACTGAAATTGAATATTCCACCATTTGAGGGTAGATATGTTCCTGATATATATCTTACTTGGGAGTTAGAAACTGAACAACGATTTACATGTTTACAATATCCGAGGAGAGCGTGTTCCTGCTGCTGTTTGTGCTTTCACTAGCTTTGCATGTGTTTGGTGGTCTGAACATTGTAGATTATATCTGTTCCAGCTACTTGGGCTGCTTTGAAAACTGCTATGCGTACTCGTTGGGTTCCACCATATTATCCGTGAATTACTTCAAAATTGCAGCGCTTAAGACAAGAAAAAATTCGGTAAAGAATATTATCAGAATTACAAACTGGCTTGATTAGATGTGGTATTGTTGAGGAGAATGAAGCTATGCGTTTTTCTGGGTGGATTAAATAGAGATTCAGACCATTCTAGACTACAAGGATTATAATAATATCACTCGATTATTCCATCTTGCTAAAGCTGAGCGTGAAGTCTTGGGATCGGCGAGGCCTTGGCGGACTAACTTTTCTGCAGGTCGACCTTCATCATGGACACCACGTGCATCATCTACTTCCACCGTTCTACTACGGCACCTCGGTGGCTGCCACCTCAACCGTGATACAAAGCAGGCACACCACTATCTCGCAAGGTACACTGCTGGGCCTACGAGCTCTTCTTCCCATGGCGTCAGCAGGGGCACACAAGTGATATTATTTGTAAATGCGTTGTAGGGAAGAGGACATTTCTTGAGAAGAATGCCAATCTCGGTGATGTGATGATTACTCGAGAGGATGGTGGGTATAGTCTGCTAGTGACTATGATGAAGAGACTTTGGCTCTTATTACACATGAAGAACACGGTGGAGATGATTCGATCTTGAGGCCATAATACATGGCTGCTGAAGATCTTTGACAGGTATGAATGTTTAGTTGCTCAACGTGTTTTGAGTGTGCAGGTTACACAAGCTGAGCAAAATCAGAGGCATAACTTTTCCATACAAAGGGAGTTGTGAAGGCGTTCTATTCGCGTCATCATAGATGGAGGGCTGCAACAACAGCTAGCATGGATATGGTGGAGAACTTTCTCACCACAAGACCACATCCATCCTTACTACATCCAATGGTTCAACAACAGTGGCAGGTTAAGGTAACACGTCTTGTTAGGTGTGCATTTTAGTATCTCTACATATCTGATTATGTTGATTGTGATGTGGTACCTATGCAGCATGTTCCTTATTACTTGGTAGACCATGGCAATTTGATAAAATTCTGTACCATGGTAAAACAATCGATATACTCTTGTTCACAAGGATAAAAATATACTTTGCTTCCTATGACTCGATTCCATTTTGAAAGATGATATTAATAGAGCTAATAAAGCAAAACAGGAGAATTGTTGATTGTGCTCATACATGTCATGCTCGATGGACATATCATTCTCACCACAAGTTTGCCCTATGCATGGATTGACACAATTATGATTGCCTTGTTGCATCTTGTATTCCCATTCATCCATGATATTTGAGCTTGTTCACTTCCTTAGCAAATTTGTTGTGATCTTTCTTGATGGCATCTTCATACATAATGATCACATTGCCTATCATCAATTGCATGATATCATACACATGTTGAAATCCATTGCCATACTCATGCTATTGATAAACCGTCTCACTATGACATCATTTTGCACCGTGGTTGCATTCATCATATTCACAACACAATTGTGTGACAATGATTGCATTTGTTCCCATGAATGCTTTGCATCTCATTCTAGATCATCTTGATAAGCTTATGCGCTTTGTCACGAACTATATTGCATACGGACTCATTCTTACATGATGGACACTTTGCGTGCGCTAACCATTGTATTTCGAGTGTTGCTTGTGTTTGCTCTTTTGCATGTCTATCACTCGCGACACTTTGGACTACTTGGATGCGCCTTGTCTTCAACCGTCCAACTTACAAGTCCGTCTCGACAACCGTTTCCATGGTGATGAGGATCACGATCCAGGTCGGATCTTTCCCAAGGGAGGGAGATGATGCGGAGCATCCGTTCATCACCATGTACACTCCATCTACTCTCAAGCCCCAAGGATACATAAGATGAGAACTCGACTATCGCCATTGGACCTCGGTGAACTTCGCTCCTTTCCGAATCTTCCCTTTCCGCATGTAAGACATGGATGCTACTTCAGCCGGACCTTGTGCATACTCGGTACACGGGAGACCATGGAAGCCCAAGGACCAAGGCCAAGCATGCGAGGAAGCATGGAAGAGGAGAAGGAAGAAGAGCCGGATACTTTCTGAGCCCGGACATCCGGCCCGAACATCCGGCCCTTCCATAAGCCGGACATCGCCCAGCCGGACATCCGGCGCCCATCGACAACCGCCAAGACTACGAGCCGGACATTCGGCCCCAGGCCGGACATCCGGCCTCCCAAAGCCGGATATCCGGCCACTCTTGCGAAATCCGCGCCCTCCAATTGGCGAACCAAACCCGCGGAAGCGGACATCCGGCCCCTAGCGGACATCCGGCATCTCGGGAAGCCGGACATCGGCCCGGCTTGGGACATCGGCCTCCCCCCTCTGTGCGATGCATCAGGACTTGTCCTTGTACCTTCGCCCCAAGACTATATATACTTCATCCCTTCCTCTTTTTAGGGTTAGCGTTTATTTAGCTCATTAGATGAGAAGCTTACGCTCATGATAGAGCAAAAGGTGTCCGTCTTTCGATGAGATGTTGGTTTCGCTTTGGAGAAGTCGACTTTGATGATCCGACTCTGAGCGTCGGCGACATGCGCATATGTCAGCTAAACCAACTCAGGAGGTTATTGACCAGCAGGAGCACGATCAACTGACCACGAGGTGTTTCCTGCGAGCAAGCGAAGAACAAGCAAAAGCTGAGATTGCAATCTGGATATTGCGAATATAAGATGAAAGCTTTATTGATCAAGGTGGGGTTACTGTGGCCTTTATGCAGTCGTTGAACACAAGCGAATCTAGAAGTTGCAGCTATGGCGAACTTTTAATCTAAACAAAACCCAAGGTCTAGCGGTGCCCTAAGGGCTGTATATATGGAGGAGGAATTTCGTGGCCCTTGGTGGAGGGTCTGAAATCAACCCTAACTCTTGTTTCCCCACATCTGGACTCTAAAACAGCCTATACTTAAGTATTTCGAAATTACATGGGCCTGGCCCACTAATAAGTGCGCAGCACCTAGAATAGCCTCGGGCGACATTTATGAAGTAGCATCTTGTATATTTCGTCCAAGGCTTCATGCATCCATTATGGTGGCTTCAAAGTCCTGAAATCATCACTTGTAACTCTGTTCTTGTTCCCCTTAGCATGGCATTATCTCCATGCTTGTTCTTGCTCAATGTCAATCCTTCTCCAAGCTAGGGCCTTCATTTGTAAGCAAAACAAATGTATCCAATTTAAGCAGCATAATATTCTCATGAACATTAGAATCATTACCAAGAACAAAGTACGATAATTTAATTGGCGTGCGAGCTCTAGTAATTGGTCCATATATTAGCATGGGGCTGTGGGTGTAACAATGGTATTGATGTCCTCATCATCCTCCCCT
>JAHIAM010003036.1:0-21602 GCA_021605205.1 Aegilops longissima
CATAAAGCGCGAGTTGCGAGAAACCGTTCGGCGATCACCCTTTGTACAAGTCTTGCACGCTGTTGCATGTAATCCTTTGCTACAAAGCGAGGCGCCTGAACCCGGTGCATTAAGTAAAGCCTATGTGTTCTTGGCGCAACTTGTCAATACATGCTTTCATAATCTTGTATGCATGTGTGCTCTAACATTTGTGCACCATCCACACCCGGTGGCAACGAGCCACTAGGCTCCATAACTATATTTTCTCTTCTTTCTTCTCAAACAAGAAGAAGGTTCATCATCGCCCAAGTTAACCGGGGAGGAGAAGATAATGGTGTGAGCTGCCAAGCATCGCTCGATGCTGATGCCTTGTCGGGGAAGTGAACAACGGAGAAGCTAAGTTGCTAAGTTTAAATGACCAGTTTTAAATTTTAAGTTATCTTCCTCGAGCGATAGTACTTTGTATGGAAAACACGTGTGCGGAGGAACCGACTCGCGACTAACTCTAAGCCCTTACTTTGTTTCGAGTCCGCTCAACAACAAGTGTGCTGCAACTAGTTGCGACAAGGTTGCTGTAATAGAGCGGCATCGCCCGACGAACTCTTTGAAGTTCACTCGGCGCTTCGCGGCAAAGGTGTTCGCACCAACAAGTTCCCTAAAAGCATAGGGCATAAACATACAAGGAAGAAATAAAGTAAAAGAAATAACATTGCATTTGATTGCCTAAGATAGTGTATATTACATGATAACTTGTCAGCGGATCTAATAGATTTTAGCCTAAACATGATCTCTGACGACAAAGAAAGATAACAGCGGCCTAGTCCCTTGATTAGCCATCGATCCTCTTGACTCCGCTCACCTGTCCACAATAGGTGCGACAAGGGTTTTAGCGCTTCAACGTCGGCGAGATGGAGGGCGAGGACTTGAGGACTTTGGTGAAATCGATGCAGGATCGGAAGGCCACCTTCATCGGCACTTTACCGGAGCCCGGCGCAAACTTGCGCGACTCCTCCCGGCTGCTTTGGGATCTCCTCCGAACGGAGCCGCGGAGACCCGTCGTGCGCGCCCTTGAAGAACAGGCTGAGCTTGGCGGCTGGGTTGGAGGTTCTCGTCGATGGAGTACCCAAGATCCACCATCCCAGCTCCATCAACTCATTATGGATCGTGGCGGTGTCCAAGACCTTCACTGTCGGTGCATTATCTTTGTCTCACGAGATTAATGCAGGCGATCTGACGGATCGATAGCAGTTCCTCGTTGGCCTTGATCTTCTCCGGCGGGCCCATTTCCGCTCCTTGGCGCCTTCAACGTCTCCGTCAAGGTGGTCGATTTCAACTCGAGATCCGCCTTGGGTCCTTGGCGGCATCGATCTCCTTGATCTTCTCGGCGGCGCCCACCGCAACTCACCGAGGGTGTGGCGTCCTTCTCACGCTTCGCGCTACAACCCGGTGACCTCCTCGGCGCTCTTACGGAGGTGGACTCAGCTGAGCCACCCTGTCTCCAGATTCCTTCTTGGCGGCCTCGGCAGCAGCGGCGGCATCCTTTGCCTCTGAAGTGGCCCGTAATCGTTTACCTACGCATGGCGAATCTTCCTCATGGGCTGTCGAGGTTGATCTTCGGCTCATGACTCACCTTCTCCATGGAAGCTGCTTCTCGCGGCAAGCCTCTGCTGCTCCTCGATCTCGCCCTTCTCCAAGATGAAGGCCGTGCGCTCCTCGGCAAGCTGCTCAGCGCCTCTGCTATATCCGGAGAGTTTCTTTGTTGGCGCGTTGGAGCTCTTCGCGTTCTCAAGTCAGCTCCCGCCCTCGCGACAAGCGCCTCCACAGGACTCGGCTTGGCCCAGCCGAGGCGGTAGGCGACAACAACCTCCTTAGCAGCTGCTCCTCCTCGGGCTTGCAGCTCTTTGCTGCTGTGAGTCGACCAGCGACAACCCTGCGGAGGCAAAGCGGTTCGCGTCGAAGGTCTCCCCTCGGCCGGTTGCCACAGGCTTGATGCCGGGGGAGCAGATAAAGACACCCTCGCGGCCTTGAGATAGCGGCGCAGGGCTGGGGCTCTTGGTCTGAGTGCGGCATCGGTGGCGGGAGGATCAGCGAGTCGGTCAGGCGCTGGCGCTCCTGCGGTCTCAGGGCGTCGGTGTGATCGCCGAGACTCCTCCCCGCCTCTCTGCACCTGCAGCCTTGGCGGCCTCCTCGCCCGGCGGGCCCGTCGGCGCCATGACCTCCTCCTCCATGTTGGCGGCGTCGACATTGTCACCGCGGCGTCCTCCTCGCCGGCAGCCTCGATTACCATCGGGTCTCCGTGAGATGGATCGATGGTCGAAAGTAGAAAAGAACAAGTCAAGCAAATTTTGAAAGAAGAAACGCGAAGAAAAGAGAATCCAAGGAGATTTTCAAACAAGAAAATTACCTGCAATGGGATCTGTTGCGCTGGTCTCCTCAGCAGGAGGTCGTCGGTGCCCGCCCTTGTCGAAGCTCCCCTTGTTGAAGGCCTCCTTTGCGGAGGCGCTCCCTTGAGGAAGTTCTCCCTTGGCGGCGTGGTTGAAGCAAGCAGAACCCGGGAGTGACCTCGGTGCTTCGATGAGGCTGCTCTGCTCTACATAATTCAACAAACCAGATATTCGATGATGGAGAAGCACCCAAGCACACCTAACCATGAAGTAACCAAGCACTTGCAGCTGGGGCATGCTGGGGCTGCTACTGTTGAAGGTTGCCGAGTCCGCAAGGGAGTTCCAGACGTGCCCCAGCCGTACAGAGAGATCATCTGAGACAACCACCACGGGGTCTTGGCCCTTGGCGCCCCAGGCTAAGCGTCTGAGAAGAAGAAGGTTGAGTGAAGCGAGTTAGATACAAAATAAAGCAATAAATTGGAAGATTACAAATAGCAGCGACAGATCTTACTCTTCCTCTTCTTCCTCGGAGCTGAGGCGGAGATCAAGTCCGCTCCGTCGCGGCGTGTGGGGAAGATTCCCTTGGGCGCTTGGCGGATCACGGGGGCGCGACTCGAAGACCCGCTCCCATTCTTGTGGCAGCAGGCGCTCCCAGCTGCGGTGCTTGCCGGTGGGCTAACGACCCAGGCGTGAGGCGGCTGTTGGAGCCGTCTGCCTGCCACACTCTCCGGTCTTGGGAGGCGTCTCCTTGGCGGGGCCATGGGCTCCTCCTGCAGCAAGGCCTTGGCCGGCGGAGGCGCCACCGGCCGGCTCTTGGGATCGGCGTCGGGCTCGGCCTGTTCCTCCTCACCCGGCAAGCTCTTCTCGGTCGGCGAGGCACCGCCTCGGCTGTCTCCGCCTCCTCCCGGCGGTAAAGCCGAACACGCCCGGCAGCGGCAGCTTCTGCGCCTCCTCCGATCTTGTGGCGTCTGGCGCCATCTCTCTGATCGGTGGTGTCGTGAGGTGAACGTCTCTTGCTTTCGTCCGGCGGATCGGCACCTCCACCAAGTTGTCAAAGAATTGCTGCTGCGCAGCGTCGTCGGCGGGCTCCTGCCAAGTTAGGGCGATCCCATGGGGAATCGCTGCTTGGCATCATCAGCGGATCTTTGTCAAGCGGCGAGTTGTTGCACAAAGGCACAACTACCCTCGGCAACATGCACCACTGGGGTGATCCGCATCGAGCGAACAACTCCCGCAGCATGCCGTCCAGCTCCAAGGTAGTAAAATTCCAATTCAGAACACCTGGGCGCAGCCTCATGATGTCCGCCGCATTTTGGAATTCCCAAGCAGGCCTCCTCCTCTCCTGCAAAGGCGCATAATCTTGTGGCGAAGAAATCGCGCATCCAAGCTGCTCCTATGGTAAGCCCTGCTTTCAGGAGGCAGCAGAATCCTAGTCACGGCAATCTTCAACTTGTCATCCTCCGGCGTAAGTTGCTCCAATCATTACCCATGAACTATGGGAGTTTAGGCGCGAGAGGCGGTGAAACTGTGGCTCCTCCTCTAAGATCCAGCACCGGTCAGCTCTCCACTCCTCCCACTTACTCGCAGCTCTCCGTCCAAGATATGCTTCCTTCTTGCCCGATCCTAGAGACCCATACAATCCCCTCCGACAGCGGCTCTCCTCTCTCTCAGCGGGGCATGAAGTAATGGCGGGAAGAGTGCTACGTTTGGGTGGACCCGACAAAGTTCCTCGAGAGGTGTGCAGCAGCCAAGGTGAAGGCGGCGTTGGGGTGAAATCAAGGCGGAGGCCATAAGTGTTCATGACATCACGAAGAATTGAGAAAAGGGGGGCAGATCGCGGTGGAAGAAAAGCGCGAAGAATGGGTACCCGATGGAAACCTTCTCGGATCTGTGGCGGAGATGACTCGTCTTGCGGAGTGCGCCTTGAGGTCTCCGTCGACCGAAGAGATAGTACAGCTCAGCGCAGCTCCTTCTGTCAGCGAGAGGATCGAAGAGGGCCCGCTCCTTCCTAGCCCAGCGCCGACAGCTTCTTGCCTCGACCGATTCCGCCCTTTCCCACCGTCGACCGGAGCTTATGGGAGAGGTGGTGGAGGAGGTCGGCAGGCGTTAGTAACACCGGCGGCAATGGAGAAGCGGTGTACGCTCTCTTTGGGCTCGAGAAGAAAGGGGAAGCGGCGGGGGTTTTCGATGTGGCGACAATGGCAAGTGGGCGTCACCTTTGTACCCTCTGCTTATAAAGGGGAGGGGCAGGCGTTCGATTTTTCCCCATTAAAGAAGCCCCGCGATCTCCCCACGCGCATACGTCCGTGCGTGGCGTTAAGTGGGAGGGCGTGGTGGGTCTAAAGCGAGTAATGGCGTAATCCGGACCAGGCGTGCCCGTGTACTGTTTTGGGCACAGCCCATGAGCTTCGGCGCCGTGTATAGCCCGAGCGAGGCTCTGACCGATTAATACTAAGTAGGGTACTCTAGTATCCCGAACTTCGATGCCGCAGACGATCATAGCGCCCGTGATAGGACTGGCCTCGCGACCGTCCGAATCTCGGCGGCTCCTTTGCTTAGCAGCTCAAGAACAAAATAATCAAGACCCGGCAGAGAGGAGCTTGCCGGAAGGTACCCTCAAGGCACAAAACAAGGCCCGGCAAAGAGGAGCTTGCGCGGAAGGCTGGTGGCGACAAGCTCCCAAAGCGCGACAAGAACCTTCCGCAGCAAGGTGCTCGCTTGTGACAAGTGACCTCTCTTCATCTCGCTCCAGCTCATCCGCCAGCGATGTGCGCCATGGGGCTTTCCCAAGCTTAGCGTGTCAGCAGGCTGTGCAGCCACCGCGAGGGCAGCGATAAGCGGCGTGACAGAAAGCTACCATCGTGGCAAGCGGAGGCGCGCCTTAGCGGTCCTGTTACTGGTTCGAGGCGGCGAGGCGGGCATTTATGACTCTTGTCCCTTGCCGTCGAGTTAGGTATAGATCACATGTGGTAACCCCTTGTGCCTATAAAAGGAGGCCCAAGTTGCAGCGTAGAAAGGAGTTCGGTTCAGCTCCAACTTAGTTCATCCGACTCACACATACACTCAAGCTAGGTTTTGTAGCCCTCATTGCTCCCTAGCAAGAACACAATATAATCCACAAAGCAGCGGTAGGAGTATTATCTCTCGGAGGCTCGAAGCTGGATAAATAATTTCGTGTGTATCGCCTCGATCCGCTCTTTGTGCAATCTCCGCCCCTCCGAACCACAGGGACCCAGGTCCCATAGGTGTTAAATGAGCCCGCGATCAACTTCCCGACATTAGTGGCTTTGGAGTGACTCTTTGTTTCATGTTGAGGATTGTTATATGATCATCTATGTTATTATTGTTGAGAGAACTTGCACTAGTGAAAGTATGAACCCTAGGCCTTGTTTCCTAGCATTTGCAATACCGTTTACGCTCACTTTTATCATTAGTTACCTTGCTGTTTTTATTATTTCAGATTACAAATACCTTTATCTACCATCCATATTGCACTTGTATCACCATCTCTTCTTGAACTAGTGCACCTATACAATTTACCATTGTATTGGGTGTGTTGGGGACACAAGAGATTCTTTGTTATTTGGTTGTAGGGTTGCTTGAGAGACCATCTTCATCCCTCGCCTCCCAGGATTGATGATAAACCTTAGGTCATCCACTTGAGAAATTTGCTACTGTCCTACAAACACTGTGCACTTGCAGGCCCAACAACGTCTAAAGAAGAAGGTTGTGTAGTAGACATCAAGCTCTTTTCTTCTTGTGGTTGCGGGGAGGTGAGTGCTTGAAGGTATATCTTTAGATCTTGCAATCGAATCTTTTTGTTTCTTGTTTTATCACTAGTTTAGTTTATAAAAGAAAACTACAAAAATGGAGTTAAGCTTGTCTCATAAACTTATCTTTTTAATATCTTTTACGTGAGTTTGATGGAAAGGAAAATTGTGCTCAAGTGCTAGAAGAAGAATGCATTAAAATGCTTGGTACTGAATCTTTGAATGATGAGCATGATTGCAATGTTGTTAGTATAAACTCCTTGAATATCCATAGTACTAATGATGATTGCACTAGTTATGATGAAAATATCTCTTATGAGCATGTCAACTTTTGTGGAGTGCATGTTTGCATGAACACACCAAATAGAGAAGATATTTATTGCAAGAAGCATAAGCATTTAGAAACTAAATGGCTGCAAGAAAGGCTAGATGTGAGTGCTGAAAATTTGAATTTCCTTTGCCGAACTTGTGAACTTTGCAATGAACATGGTCATCTACATCTCCAATTCAAATTGTTTCATGACCGAATTGTGTCCAAAAATTGTAATGATTTGATTTACCTTGCACATTATAATGAACTTAGTTTGCTTTTGGGTTATGAAGAGTTGAAACGTTTACTAAGGACCTTCAGAATTTGCCCATAAAGGAATTTATTGATATTGATCTAGAAAAGATTTATATGTTTTGTGCGGAGAATTGCATTGAAAATCCTTATATTGCCAATTACCTAAGAAGAGAAAGCAAATGGAAGATGATGAGAATACTAATGAAAGGAAGAGACTTCCCAATCTCCTCCTATTATTTCTTATGATGAATCAGGTAGCGAGGGAGGAGCTTTCTATTCAACCAATCTCATCAATAAGGAGCTCAAGAGGAAGGTTGAACCCACCCATAATATGAAGAAGAAAAAGAAAAGGAGGAGCAACAAAAGGTAAAAAGGTATCCTCCCAAATGATGTTGCCCCTACTACTCATTGTGATGATGATAATTGCTTTACTATTGGTGCTATCCATATTTTTAATGATGAAAGTGATTATGCTTATGATATGAAAAGAGCCCAAGCTTGGGGAAGCTATGTTTGATGAGGATGAAATATTTGAGAATATATTTGCTGAAATTAATGTTTGTCCCAAGCTTGGGGATGCTATGTTTAATGAAGATGATATTTTTAGCACCGCAAGTTTTGATATGCAAAAGTTGTTATGATGAGCATGCCTCCTACCTATGATGATTATATTGATGAAAGTGGGTGCGGAAGAGTGTCAACTTTAGGAAATAGTGATCCCACTATTTTGGAGGATGTTGAATTTTATTGCGATGAATATGAAAGTGGATTTGGAAGAGTGTCAACTTTATTTAGTGATTCCACTATCTTGGGAGAGGTTTCAATAGATTATGATGAGAGCGAAGTTGCTACTTATGATGATTATTGTGATGAAACTTATGCTATAAAAGTAGTGATGATTGTATTTACAATTCTTGTCATGATTATGATTACCCTTTTTCTGAACATTACTCTTTTAATGTGGAAACATTTTTTAGTGTTCAAGTCTCTTATGATACTCCCAATATTCCGAATGAGGAAGAATTTTGCTTATGTGGAGTAAGTAAATTTTCTATGCTTGTAGATCATGAAAAGAATGCTTTAGGTGCTGGTTATATTGTTGAATTCATTCATTATGCTACTGAAAATTATTATGAGGGAGGAACATATGCTTGTAGGAATTGCAATAATATCAAGTTTCCTCTCTATGTGCTTAAATTTTTGAAGTTATACTTGTTTTGTCTTACGTATGCTTGTTGATTATTGTTCCCATAAGTTGTTTGCTCACAAAAGCCCTATGCATAGGAAGTGGGTTAGACTTAAATGTGCTAGTCATATTCTTCATGATGCTCTCTTTATGTTTCAATTCTTATCTCTTATGTGAGCATCATTGAAATCATCATGCCTAGCTAGGGCTTTCGCGTTAGCGCTTGTTGGGGAGCAACCCAATTTTATTTTAGTTTCTTGCTTTTTGGTTCTGTTTAGAATAAATAATCCATCTAGCCTCTGGTTAGATGTGTTTTCATATTTTTAATTAGTGTTTGTGCCAACTAGAACCTTTGGAAGACTTGGGTGAAATCTTTATAATCATGCTGTAAAAAAAACAGAAACTTTAAGCGCTCACTTGATTAGCTTCAACTTTCTACTGGAGAGTGATATTTAGTTGATTCTTTTTGCAGAGGATTACTAGAAAAATTCCTCAGGTCCACCAAGTTATTTTAGAATTTTGGATTTCAGAAGTTTGCATTAGTTACAGATTACTACAGACTGTTCTGTTTTGACAGATTCTGCTTTCATTGTGTTGTTTGCTTATTTTGATGAATCTATGGCTAGTAAAATAGTTTATAAACCATAGAAGTTGGAATACAGTAGGTTTAACACCAATATAAATAAATAATGAGTTCATTACAGTACCTTGAAGTGGTGTTTTATTTTCTTTAAGCTAGCAGACTCCACGAGTTTTTACATTAAGTTTTGTGTTGTGAAGTTTTCAAGTTTTGGGTAAAGATTAGATGGACTATGGAATAAGGGTGGCAGAGCCTAAGCTTGGGGATGCCCAAAGGCACACCAAGGTAATATTCAAGGACAACTGGGGAGTCCTGGATTAGGGGTGTCCGGATGGCGGACTATGACCTTTGGCGGACTCCGGGACTATGAAGATACAAGATTGAAGACTTCGTCCGTGTAAGGGCGGACTTTCTCTATGGCATGGAAGGCAAGCATGGCGATCTGGATATGTAGATCTCCTTCCATTGTAACCGACTTCTGTGTAACCCTAACCCTCTCCGGTGTCTATATAAACCCGGAGGGTTTTAGTCCGTGGGGCGAACAACAATCATACCATAGGCTAGCTTCTGGGGTTTAGCCTCTCTGATCTAAATGGTAGATCTACTCTTGTACTACCCATATCATCAATATTAATCAAGGAGGAGTAGGGTTTTACCTCCATCTAGAGGCCCGAACCTGGGTGGCTGTCGTCTCCTTGTCTCTTGTTACCACCGCGCCTAGGCGCGCTGATTCGGGACCCCCTACCGAGATCCGCCCGGTTTGACCACGATATTGGAGCTTTCATTGAGAGTTCCTGCTGTGCTAGTCACCTTTAGGCCCGATAAGCTTCTCCGATCATCAACAATGTCACGGAGGCCGCACAGGTGTCGCTCCGACCCTTGGCTCGGAGAGCATTGCGCCCTATCGAGGCGGGTGGCTGGACACCGCCTCGGGGCTGCAATCTCTCTGAGTGATCGAGGCGAACACCATACACATCCTTCTTGGCTTCGTGACTCCAAAGTGCGGACTCCTCTCGGACTCACGAACCTTCGCGCCTGCCAATCGAATCCGATTGGGCGCCCGATCATGGAGTTCACTGCGGCCGGACATCTTCGGCACTTGCGCTTCCGGCAACATTCTGAATTCACTAATGTCTCTCTCTTTGCTCCGGAGAGCCTGGCGGACTATGGTCAGCAAGGTTGGGATACGGATAGCGAAGAAATTCAAAGCCCACCCACCACCCACTTCGTAGCCTTGTCGATGATTTAACCGACATGCTGGACTCCGACTCCGAACTTGACGGCATGGGCGATGATGTAGGAGGCGAAAAGAATCAGCGCCTATAGGGCATTTGGACAACCACCCATCTCACGATGTATACATGGTGGATACACCTGAAGGAAACAACGACAAAGGAACAAAGGGACACAACAAGGATGCGTTCCCTCGAAAAGCAATCAAAGCGGCGTGGCGCGTATCAATCCACCTCGGCAGAGAAAGCAGCCATATAGACCCAGCCATAGAGCGAGGCGAACGGCGGACGACAAACACACCATCGAGCAACACGTCGAACAGGGCAACTTGGATAAACAACCGTCCAGGAGAAGACAACGGTCGGACAACCTCACGCGGACAAGTTCTTTGGACACAAGAACCTCGAAAAAAGGCTCAAATCGCCACTCTTCGCGTAGCCTGAAAAAGCAAGCGGAAGCTCAAAACAGCGGAAGATGCACTGAATTAGATGGAGCAAAGTACTCAACACATGAACAAATCTGGCGATAGTGCGCGCACAAGAAACTATCGAGCGAAAATTAATGCGAAATTTGATGAAGAGGACTTAGAGCCTCCGCAATCAAAAATAAAGAAACCACCGGTCGGATAAAGCGACCCCATAGCCAACATAGTGCGGCAAATGGCGCCCTTACACAAGCCCGACATCGCGATCCGCACAGGATTCTCATCAAAAGATGGCCCAACCAGATCTATCTATGGGCCAAGAAAGCAAGCTCCGATAAGCAATGCAACACATCAAATATCTGAACATCATGGTACACCCAGATATAGGGGTGGCCTTTTACCCCTATGTTTCACCGATGAGGTCTTTGGATCATAATTTCCAGCGGAGTTCAAACCCGTAAACATAGAGGCATCGATGGAACAATAAACCACAGGTCTGGATTGAGGATTACATCCTCCACATACACATGGCAGAGGATATGATCTCCGCCATAAAATACTTACCCCTCAAACTCAAAGGGCCAGCCCGGCATTGTCTTAAAGCCTTCCGAAAACACCATTGAAAGTTGGGAAGAGCTCGAAATGCTTTTCAAGCAAATTTTCAAGGGACCTATGTCCGACCTCCGGATCTGAGATGATTTAAGTCATATAACTCAACAACCGGAGAGTCAGCCCATAAACTTCTGGAACAGATTTCTTACTAAAAAGAACCAGATAGATCGACTGTCCGGCCTTGAGAAGCCTTAGCAGCTTTCAAGCACAGCGTTGAGGGCGAATCGCTCGCGGACACCTCGGCCAAGAAAAGCCAAGAACAATGGCGCAATAACAAGCCTCATGACCCGCTTTTACGCGGGAGAGGATAGCTGGTTGGAAAGATGCAGTACCAGCGACCCAAGTACATCCGAAGTTAGGGATGGAAGCGGGAAACGTGATGCAGCAAGGACCAGCGCGGACCAAGGAAACAGCCGAAAACCTGGCGATCAACGCCGGGTTCAAAAGCTCTCGGCGAAGAAAAAGCTGCCCATCATGGATAACAGGGACGAGCTATCTAACCTAAACAAAATCTTGGACAAGATATGTCAAATACATAGTACTCCCGGAAGCACAAACCATACCCACAGAGATTGTTGGGTCTTCAAGCAATCCGGCAAACTCAACGCCCGAACACAAGGGCTCGACACACCAGAGAGGATGATAGCCGAACCCCTGGCAAGCGAGCACCCGGAAAACAAAGAACTTCCCACAAGAAGTCAAAACACTAAATTCACTTCACGTGACAAAAGGAGAACAAAGTAGGCGCCCATAGAGAATCACCATCTCCGGCCTATCCGAGGAGTCCATACTGGGTTGTTAAAACCAATCACCTTCGACCATCGAGATTACTCTAGAAGTATCCGGAATCGCTGGACTGCCTTGGTATTGAATCCGATAATTGGCGGACTCCACTTTAGACAAGTCCTAGCAGACGGCGGCAGTGATTTAAAGCTGCTATATCAGGACACAATCCATAAGCTGAGATAGACCCAACAACAATTAGCCATAGCAACACTTCCTTTCAGGAGTATGCCCAGAGCCCAGATGCCCATTATGCGGGCTCTCTCTGTTAGAAGTTATGTTAGCTCACCGACAACTTCATGGAAAACTAACCTTCCACATCGCCCCATTTACAAGTAGCTATCAAGCACTCTTGGGGCCTTGAAAGCTTCGCCCGCTTTAACGTAATACCGCACTATGCATCCCTTATACTTAAAATGCCGGTCCACGAGGCATCATCTCATCAAAGGGAAATATCGAGTGTTCCTCGAGCACGGAAGATTGTGCGGCTGCATTAACAACCACACACTAAACCGGCTTCACTAAGCAAAGCACCTAAACAGGTCGTTACGACCCCGGACATGGCTAAACGAGTCGGCGTGAAGAACTAACCGCATACCCCGCCTCAAGGGCTCAGCGCATGCTCTGACAAGAGACAATAAAGCTCAATTTTATTCATTTTTTAAATTGTACTTTGTTTATTTAATATAACGTACATTTTGCGATCTTTTTTCAACTAAGTTCCTCTCTTTTCTGAGATGAACACGTGCTACACCCATCAAGGATACGGCTACTTGGAACCACGGTAGCGAACGTCGGTGGGACTGAGGAGTCTGGATTAGGGGTGTCAGGATAGCGAACTATCATCGTTGGCGGACTCTGGACTATGAAGATACAAGATTGAAGACTTCATCCCGTGTCTGGGATGGGACTTTCCTTGGCGTGGAAGGCAAGCTTGGCGTCTGGATATGTAGATCTCCTACCATTGTAACCAACTGTGTAACCCTAACCCTATCCGATGTCTATATAAAGCCGGAGAGTTTTAGTTAGTAGGACAAACAACAATCATACCATAGGCTAGCTTCTGGGTTTAGCCTCTACGATCTCGTGGTAGATCCACTCTTGTACTACCCATATCATCAATATTAATCAAGCGGGAGTAGGGTATTACCTCCATCGAGAGGGCTGAACACAGGTAAAAACATCGTGTCCCTTGTCTCCTATTACCATCCGCCTAGGCAGCACGATTGGGACCCCCTACCGAGATCGCGGTTTGACACCGACATTGGTGCTTTCATTGAGAGTTCCTACGTGTGCGTCATCCTTAGGCCCGATGGCTCGCCGATCATCAACAACAACGCGGTGCAGGGGTGAGACTTTTCTCCCGGACAGATCTTCGTGTTGGCGACTTTGCGCTGCGGGCCAATTCACTTGGCCATCGGGCAGATCGAAAGCTTCGCCCCTGGCCATCGGGTCAGATTTGGGATTTTGAACTACGGCGGCGAAATCCGCGGAGACTTGATCTTGACGGATTCGAGCCACATAGCAAGCGCGCCTTTGTCTCGATAGGCGCGATCTAGCTCTGCCGCGAGCGGTGTCACGGAGGCCGCACCGATGTCGCTCCGACCCTTAGCTCGGGACTCGACCTCTGCGGCGATTGAGCGAACTCCATCCCTGTCGCTGCGAAGACCATGACTCCAGGTGCGGACTATTCTCCGGTCCGAACCCTCCGCGCCCTTAATCGAATCCGATTGGGCGCGGTTATGGAGTTCACTGCCGCGGACATCTTTCGGCACTCACCCTTTGGTGACATCTGAATTCACTAAAATCTCTCTCTTTATCGGAGAGCCTGGCGGACTACGGTCGGGAAGGTTGAGATCACGGACGACAAAAAATTCAGCGCCCACCCACCACCCACTTTGTAGCCCTTGCCGATGATTTAACCGACATGCTCGACTTCGACTCGAAGACATCAGCGGTATGGGCGGCGGCTGGGAGCGACCAAGAACCAGCGCCTCTGAGGGCCTTTGGAAGGCCACCTCGTCATCGACATATACATAGTGGACATCCCAAAAGATGGGAGCAGTGATGGAACAGCGGAGGATGACCCCTCAGAAACAGCCCAAGCGCCGGCGTCGTGGCGCCGCTCTAATCCGCCACAGCAAGCGGCAATTCCGGCGGGGAGATAATAACACCGGGACGGTGCGAGACAGCCCCCGGCAGAGATTCAACACGGGAGGAGGAGCCAGCCCTCATGATGGCGGTAGGCGGGGAGGTGGAGGATGATAATTATATGCCTCCCTCCGAAGATGAGGCAAGCCTCGATGGCAGCGACTTTGTGGTGCACGAGGACCCGCGAACAGGGCGTTTCAAGCGCAGGCTTATAGCCACGGCAAGCAGCCTCAAGAAAAAGCAGCAGCAACTTAGAGCTAACCAAGACTTGCTAGGCGGCGGATGGGTGAAGTCCTTGCAGCCAAAAATGCGAACTCGAGCGCCCCTCAAGAGATACCCAAAGCAGAGCTGCTACCCCAATTAGAGAGCAGCACCCAAACCTACATCACCAGCGCATGATCGCGGCCGACCGGCCACCCGTGGCAGCGACGAAGAAGCCTCTAGACCCTCCATTCAAGCCGCACCAGGCGCCACTTGAAAAATACCAAGGCGCGGGAAGCGCGCCGGACCTGCGAGACATATTGGAGGACAAGGCAAGGCAAACAAGATCGATCTACGGATCGCGTGGGCACCCGACACGTGATGATAATAGTCACGCCCGGATACAGCAACTCGGCGGGCGAACCACGATAGACAAAGCTCATTTGAGCTGCGTCGTGATATAGCTCAATCTGAGCGCCGCACACCACTATGCTTCATAGGCGCGGTGATGGATCATCAAATCCCGAGGGTTTCAAACCCGTAAACATCGAATCTCATGATGGCACAACGAGATCCTGCGGTTTGGATGAGGACTACCTCCTCCATATCCACATGGCCCTTGGTGATGATCTAACGCCATCAAATACCTCCCACTCAAGCTTAAAGGACCAGCTCGGCATTGGCTTAACAGCTTGCGTAAGAATCAATTGGTTGTTGGGAGGACACGGAAGCCGCATTCCTTGATAACTTCCGGGGCACATATATGCGACCACCGAGACGTCGATGACCTCAGCCACATAATTCAGCAGCGGAAGAATCGGCGGACAATTCGGACACGGTTCCTAACCAAGAAAAAAATCAAATGGTTATTGTCCGGATCACGAAGGCCCTTGCAGCCTTCAAACATAACATCATGACGAGTGGCTTGCCGGCACCTAGGACAGGAAAAACCGAAATCCATGGTAGCCCTCACGCGCTCATGACCCGCTTTGGCGGGGAGAGGAGGACAGCTGGCTCGCAGCAACAACTTGACCAAAAACCACGGTAGTTCGGATACCAAGGACAGCAATGGCAGGTAAACCGCCAACAAGCACAAGCGCCGCGTGCTGGCGATAATGCTGAAGATCTGGCCAGTCAATGCGGATTGAGAGCTCTAAACCCGGTCAGCGAAAAAGCCGTTCAAAAGAAATACTCGAGGAACTGTCAATCTGGACCGAATACTCGATCGCTCGTGCCAAATACATGGCACCCCAAAAACCAGCCAACCACACCAACAGGGATTGTTGGGTCTTCAAACAAGCGAGCAAGTTAAATGCGAACTCAATGACAAGGGGCTGCATAGCGATGGCGAGGAGGCCCGGCCGCAAACAATAGAGGACATAAGGGTTTCCCCCACAAGTGCGGACGGTGAACATGATATCGCAACCCACATACCCAAAAGGGAGGGCGAGCGTGCGCTAAAGGGGCGTATATGCGATGGAGCAGTCGCCCCAAAGTTCAACCCATGGTCCTCCTGCCCGATCACCTTTGATCGAAGGACCACCCACTAGCATCCGCCACGGTGGATTCGCGCGTGGTTCTTGACCCAATCATTGGCCAGATTCACCTCACTAGAGTCCTAATGGATGGCGGTAGCAACCTGAACCTGCTCTACCAGGATACGGTCGCAAAATGGGCATAGACCCCTCAAGGATTAAACCCACAAAGGCGACCTTTAAAGGCGTCATACCAGGTGTAAAGGCCAATTATACAGGCTCGGTTACACTCGAAGTGGTCTTGGATCCCGGATAACTTCGAGCGAGAGTTAATCTTGACATAGTCCCGTTCCGTAGTGGCTATCACACCTTGCTTGGACGAACCGCATTTGCAAAGTTCAATGCGGTGCGCTTTTCACATACCTCAAGCTCAAGATGCCAGGCCCTCGAGGTAATCACGGTCAATGGAAACACGAGCAGCTCTCTCGAGCGGAGGAGCATCTGGCGGCCCTCGGCGGAGGTGCAAAGCAGCCTCTCACAGCAAATCTCAAGTCCAGCTACTAAGCGTCCGGGCACCGTCAAAGCGCGCCGGGGTAATCTACAACAAGACCGCTTTGGCACGATCCGAACGCAGCGTAGCAATCCGGCCCCAACCCAGCCCTGCGAAATTGCGAAGCCGATACTATCGTACATAACTACGCTCTGGAATTACCATGGGCATAAGGGGAGAACGCGACCGACCGCCCGAATGCGGCTCAACCGCACCAGGGGCTCCGATTGTGTCATTCTTTTCTTTCTTCTTTTTCTCTTACTTTGGGACTCCGTTTTCGAAAGCCCTGTCAGAGCACTAGAATTGCCAAACTCACGATGCAACAGCGAGGAAAGCGAAAGCTCGTCGGCGTCCGGTGGTCTCTACTACGAGCATTATACATGTTTTACATACCATCCGTAGCTTACCTGAGAGGACATATTAAATAGTCACATCCCTTGCTTATCGCACTATTTGTATCGTTCTGCTTTCATTGCAGTACCTTTTGAATAAACAATACATAGCTTTTGCCTATTATTCCTCCTTTCTTTATCTATATATATGTTCATTTACGACATGTTGCACCCATTACACTTTAGTGCGGCCAATACCGAGGGCTTAAGTACCCGAAAATATGGTGTGATAAGTCCGAACACTTTCACAAGTCACGGCACCCGAACTTATAGCATTATATGCATCGGCTCCGAATCATGTCTTGGGTCAATAGTTGGGTTTGCCCGGCTCCCATGTTTTGGTACCTTATGTTCCGTTATATCGGCTAAGGTAGCAATGGGAGAACCAACTGCGATTGTGCCCGGTTGAGCTGGGTTGAGCACCTCGGTGGAAAAGCTAAAACGGCCGTCATGATAGAGGCGAGCGATGCATTCGCGAGAGTTTTTGGGTCCCTAAAGACTTATGCCGCTTAGAGCAAGGAGTCGGCATTGTCCGGCCAAAGGCGTGGATAGTGCCCGAACTTCAGTCTTCCGAATACTAAGAGCTTCGCCAAAAATTTAAAATTATAGAATTCTATGGCTAAGTGAGAGTGTTCAAGCACTATAGTCCGGTTGCCTTGTTACGTTGCGTTGGCGCCTCCTTGAAGGACCCAAGAATGGGAACAAGAGCGCTCAAGTTTATCGAACACCAACACTTTCGTGGCATGAAATTTGAAACCAACGACTTGCCATCTCTCAAATTTGATAAGCGACCACCGGAAGGTAATATTTTAAATTCTAGCGTTGCTTAAGCGCATATGAAGTAGTTTTCAGCGTACATGATAACAAATCTGAGTCTATTCAAAATTACATCTTGAACATTCACCGCTATAAAGCGGGCACCCTTCATAGCGCCATCATAGTACATTTGAACTTGCGATGCTCCTTGCCCTTGGTGGCCCGTCCGTCACAAGCTTCTCCGCATCAGCTTGCCCGGTGCACTTTACTTGCAGGCAAGGCCCCGGCAGGCACCTTCAATGCAGACGGGCGCTTGATGACTTCAATCCATGGACGGCGTCCACCAGCCGCCCGCCTAGCTAGAAGTAGCTCCCGGGCATGGCTTCCAATGGCCCGCAGCTGAATTATGAGGCCCTTCATGGCCTGTTCGGCGACCTTGTGGAGCTCGACCAGCTGCTTCAACTGGTCGCTCGAGGGGCTGGGATGTCCGGCCTCGGCATCTTGAGACCAGAACACCTTTCGTCGAGCTCCCTCCTTGGCGGCGGTAGAATGCGGCAGCATCGGACACACTATGGGGCAGATCTGCGAATGCTCTGGAGAGCTACGGATTGGGTAAGTAATAGGAAATTCACTTTCACATGCTTGCTTTGCATAAAGAATGCCTTACCATACGCTATCTTCTTTAATGATTCAATTTCTTGGAGGGCTTTTGGGCTTCGTCCTTAGCGGCTTTGGCACTCTCAAGAGCGGCGAGCTGGCGGACCCTCGAGTCTTGAGTCACGCTCAAACTCTCGTGTTTTTCCATGAGCACTGGAGCTCTTGCCGCACCTCCACCACCCGCGCCTCCTGCTTCTCTCGCTCGGTGCGCTCACGCCAGCTTGCTTTGCTGGCGCGGACACGCTTTCCTTGAAGTCGCCACCTCGTTAGTGGCCCTACAATACCCACGTTAGTCCTCTCATTTTGCAACCAAATCCTTTCTATAAGGTATTTCTTTAATAAGGTATTACTTACCTTCCTTGTCCTTGAGCTGCTTCTTGGCAAGGCCGAGCTCGTTCTCGGACGCTCGAGGCTACTGCTTCAATGCATTGACCTCCACGGTCGGTCTGGCGAGAGGTCAGCAGCGCAGCCTGCATTCCCATATTGACATACTTATGTTAGACTCCTGCATTATATCTTTTAGATCCTCAGTCCGGCTTTTCTTTTTGAACACGAACTAAGCATCGAGACTCTGTCTATCACGGTAATATTTTTTACATATTCTAAACTTACCTCAAAGCTTTGTTAGAAGGTTTGATGCAGGCCAGTCAGCCAGCTCTTGGCGGGGAACTTACCGGATCACCACACTCATGCAGTGCGGTGCTCCTCGTCTCGATGGGCGCCGTTAAGCGCCTCCCGGCAAGCTATCCGGTGCCTCCGGATGGGCCGGAGGTCACCGGCGTCGCAGTCTCGCCCTTCTTCTGAAGGGGCGCTTGCCGGACTTGGAACCGAAGGTTCGAGTGCGAGTCGGCACGGGGCGGACTTAGAGCCCTATGGGGTTTCGCCCCTTCGCCCGAGTCGGGAGGTACGCCTTGCGGCGCCTCCGGGACCACCTCCTCCTGGCGGGCCCCTTTTGGGACTCCACCGCGATGTCGTCGGCGACACGAGAGAGAAGCGGTCCGGAAGTGAAGTGCTATTCATCCGGCGAATCGAGCCGCTTCGATGAAGCGAGCACTCGTCCTTGGCGGGCTACGGTCATATTCGGCGTTAGAAGACACTATCACGACAAATAAAAAGTCATGAACTATTACAGGTCCGGACACTTACGATCTCGCGAGGCAGCCTTGTTGGCCCTCCTCCTCGTCGTTGTCGGCGTTGGTGGATAAGTCCGGAGGAAGGGTCCTTCCTTTCTTGGACCCTCCGGCCTCCCGGTCGAGGCGGCCTTCCTTTTCTTCTCTCCTCCCGCTAGAGAGGCTTCTTTTCCTCCTCCTCTTCCTCGGGGAGGATTCCGCCTCAGTCGTCCGGACGATGAGTCGGCGGCTTTTGGCGCGGGAGCTCCTTGAGTTCCCTTGGCCTTCTTCTTGGCCTTCTTCTCCGGCACCACGTGAGGTGCGAACCCAGCAACCCAAATCAATCAGGCGTTCACGGTCTTCACGGCAAAGGGCGGCCGGTTAATCTGTCGGGCGTCTTCATTGATCTGTCAAGGTTAGGGAGTTTTAGATCCGCATAAACTCAAACTATGAAAAAGAGTCCCATAAAGGGTAAAATAACACCTCGTTGGCTTAGCGCTGCGAGCTGAATCCGCGATCTTGATGGCGGATGTGGGGCTTTCGGCGCCCTTAGACAGCACCTTCCGAGGCATCTTACGTTTATAGTGTCGAAGAGCCTTTTCAGAAGTTGGTGCTGTCTTGGGATCGAACTCCACAATTTGAAGGCCCGTTGTTGGCATGGGAGAATCCGGCGGATGAGCATCACAGATTCGTTGACAAGCACGATATTCTTCTCCACGGGTTTGGACCTTGGGTTTGGAGTCAGGACAACTCGTCGAAGATCACCCCACGTCGGGCCATCTCTTTCCATGATGTGAGCTGTGTGGGGAAGCCAGATCGAGGTCGGGGCCGCCGCCCATTGAGAGTCAGCGGCTCGGTGATGTAGAACCACCCGATTGCCACCCCTTTATGGTCTCCACAAAGGAGCCCTCGAGCCATAGGACTTTGGCCATCTTGCCAACCATGGCGCCTCCGCACTCAGCAGCATGCCGCCCACTACCTTGGCTTGACATTAAAGGTCTTCAGCCATAAGCCGAGTGGCGCTGGATCTGAAGGCCTCCGCACCTGACGATGAGCGCCGAGATGTTGAGGATGAAATTCGAGGGCCAGATCATGGAAGTCGGGCCGTAGTAGAACATGAGCCCCGGACAAATGGGTGAAGTGGAAAACCTAGTCAGCGGAGGAAGTGGGTGAACACCACCCTCTCATGGGGCACAGGGGGTGGGAATGAGCTGCCCCTCGTCCGGGTAGCGGTCTGGCGATGTCATTGGACAAGTATCCGGCCTTCCGCAGCTTTGACTTGTCCCTCCGTGGCGGAGGACCATCCACTAACCTCCTGCTCGGACATGGCTGGAGAAGGTTGAGGAGGATGTCGCGGACTTGGGTCTTTGGAGATCGAGTCTTGTGAAATGGATGAGCAAAGGAGGAAGAAGGCGTGGGTGAAAAGGTGGATCCTTATCCCTTATATGGAACGGACGAAGCTATCGTCTCCGCCGACAGGTAAACTTCGCTTATCTCCCAAGCACCGTAATCAATGGCGCGGTTGGGTTACACATCCGTATTGATGGGAATCCGGAATAAGGAGGCACGATCTCGCTCTAGTAAGACATGCCAAAAACCGCCTCGTAAGCGGCGAGGTGGAGCAGTAAAAGCGATTAGTATAAAGGCTGGCCGTGGTGTGATGTCACTTATGCGGAATACGTCAGCAGAATCTGTGCAAAAGTTATTCTCTCTACGGTAGTATGTGGAACTTGTTTTGCGAGCGGACACTATACTTGTGTTCAAAATCTTCTATGAGGTATTGGAGGAGGAACCCGCCTTGCAATGCGAAGACAATATGTCGCGGACTCATTGTCATTGATGCCTGGTTCGGGAGCTCTTGAGGGAGTCTGGATTAGAAGTGTCCGGGATAGCGAACTATCACCGTTGGCGGACTCCTGGACTTTGAAGATACAAGATTGAAGACTTACGTCCCGTGTCCGGATGGGACTTTCCTTGGCGTGGAAGGCAAGCTTGGCGTCTGGATATGTAGATCTCCTACCATTGTAACCAACTGCTGTGTAACCCTAACCCTATCCGGTGTCTATATAAACGGAGGGTTTTTAGTCCGTCAGGACAAACAACAATCATACCATAGGCTAGCTTCAAGGGTTTAGCCTCTACGATCTAAGTGGTAGATCCACTCTTGTACTACCCATATCATCAATATTAATCAAGCGGGGTAAGGGTATTACCTCCATCGAGAGGCCTGAACCTGGGTAAAAACATCATGTCCCTTGTCTCCTGTTACCATCCGCCTAGGCGCCTGCGATTCGGGACCCCCTACCGAGATCCGCGGTTTGACACCGCAGGGCCCATTCCAAGATTCTTTTTAGATTAAGACCCTCGTAAACCTTTTACTGTCTCTTGTTGATACACATCCCGGTTTCTTGCTATAACTTGAGGTGGAGGCTGGCGTCTTAGCATCGGCCACGTCGAGGAGATTTTTGGCGTACACAGACACGAGGGCATATTACTAAGAGGCGTTATTCAGCCCGTTTCATAAAACCGAATACCTTAGGTAGTGTTGTTCGTCGCGAGTTGGCCTTATATGCATCAACTCGAATCATGTCTTTGGTCAAATGTTGGGTTTGCCCGCTCCTGTGTTTTGCTGCCTTAAGTTCCGCTCTATCGGCTAAAGGCGGCACCGGAAACTCTTGTGATTGTGCCCGGTTCGGCGGTGAGCACCTCGATGAAAGCGAAAACTGCTGTCATGATATAGCGTGAGTGGTCAACCACTTTCGATGACCCACGGAATCTTTAGGATTCCTCCGCAT